>JAAAKQ030170509.1:0-12501 GCA_010016005.3 Zanna intricata
ATGAAACGACTGGCACTGGATAGGGAATCTTGGAGAGCTGCATCAAATCAGTCAAATGACTGAAGACAAAAAAAAAAGAAACGAATAATCTGTAAATGGGGATGCATTCAAAGTAAGATGTATATAATTAGGGAATGAATAAGATAATTTAATAATATATTATAAAAAAGAGAGAAAAAGAATTGGGAAAAGGTGATTATAGAAATTAATATAAAGATTGAAAGAGAATTGAAAGGTAGAATAAGCCAAAGAAAGGCAATAAAATTATGAAATGTTGAAAAAATGAGACTTGGATGATGTATGTTCTCCATAGATTGGAGAATATAAAATGGCCACAGATTGGCCAATCCTATGTTGTTCAGACAAGAAAATATATAATAATTATCATCAAAGAATAAATAATTAATAGTTAACATGATCAGTAACTTTAAGTATGTGTTTATTCCAGCAGAGGAGTTGATGTAGACTTTAATAAGATTGTTAACTCTACTTACTTTAAATACATGTTAAAAGAAAACCAAATAAAGAAAATATTATATAAAAAAAAATTCAAGCTAATTACTATAAACCTGACCTATTTTTAAGTTTTTTAATTTACAGTGTTGCATGATGCACCATTTAAAAGCAATATAACTAATCTTAACGGATGTCACATACACGCAACTGTGAAAAGGAATCATTGTAAGAAATCCTATTTTTTCTAAAGCTTCCATATTGTTAAATAAGTTTAAAACTTGATAGTTTATTTTTAATAAACAGCCAAGTATAATTTGTTAGGAGATTCTACTGTCATAGATATTCTTTTTGAAATTTTGGTTAATTGTGAGTGATTTTTAAAAAAAAAAAAAAAGCGGATATCATTGCAGTATTTGCTTTCTGATTAATAGATTACAAAAAACAAACAGTTTTATTATTTTGGAGTAAAAATAATGATGTATAAGGATTATAAGATAAATACTAAGAAAAAAATATTAATTATATAAGGACAACCTAAAAATATTGATCCTTACCTTCTCTTTGAGACCCGGCCACCGTGGCCAAAGGTTGTGGGATCGCCTGAGGAAACTGTCCATAGACGGCAGGAAACGCTGCCAAAACACAAACTTAATTCGGAACACCAATACACAAACACATAAAAACGAACAATCATTCATACATCATACAATCCTCCATCAGTACTCTGTCTATCAGCGCAGTGAAGGATTGCAAAAAGAAAAAATGTGCAAAAAAATTTAACGTACCCACCAAAAAAAATTGTTAATAAAAAAAAAAAAATTAACACCAATAGACATAATATAAAACATTATAGTAACACCTAATAAACATAAAAAATAACATATTTATTTTAGTAACACCAAAAAAGTACACTGAAGTGCAGCCAGATAAGGCACATCGCCAATAAACGGCATGCAATAAAATTTGTGATAATTGGTTAATCAACAATGTAAAACACAAAAAAATGATTATGTTTTAAATTGCTAAAAGAAATTTTATTAGTTACATACAGATTGTAAATTAAGCTTCAATCTACATAAAACGCAAAAAACATGTTTATAAATGAACAAGATATTATAATAATATGTAATAGATTTTTTCAAAAATAAAAATTTTTATTAAAAAAAAAAAAAAAATATATTAATTCTTTACAACCCTCTTAATATATTTTATTATTAATTTATGAAAAAAAATGTTTTTAATCAGATCTTGTTGTGTATTTATATTGATAATAACTTTAGTACTGTCTCTCTTTGACAGCAGTTGAATAATTACATGGAGAGTTCAACACTACTATAGACAAGATGACCATGCATTAATATAGATAGTAAAAATAAAATCTGAGTATGACTTTTAGATAATTTTGCATTTAAATAACTCTGCTAACTAACTGCTGAAGTTGCTTTTTTTCTTTTAACAAATAAATGCCGTACACTTATGTTAAAAATAGATTTATAAATACTGTACATATAAAGTCACACAGCAAGATGAACACTGAACATTGAGCAGATAAGCAAGAACATAAATTCACATATTTTCCATTGAAAAACTTGATAAACGTATTAATATTCATATAAACAGAGATGTACTTATTCACAAACATGAGAGTAAATAACTAATTAGCAAAGAGTTACATATAAACATAGTTTTTATTTACAAAATAAATGATGACATAAATCAGCAATAGAAAAAACTACCTTAATAAACCTTTTCAGCATTACTGAACAGTCAGTCAGCATTGTTAACATTGTTAACTCACGTTGTAAAAAAAATTTAACAAAAAAAAAACAAATGCAAAGTTTAATCTTTAAACAATGCTGCTATGGAATAAAAAAAAAAACATTGACTTATTAGAATTTCTACAACAGACATTACACTGAAAAACATTTACCTGACTGGAGTAGTAAAAACTATGAGATGTAAGCAAATGACTCCTTGATTAAACTGCTTTATTTCTTCAATGTTCATCACTTAAAAGAGTTTATTTATCCTCACAGAATATTATTTAAAAAGTAATCTCAATAATTATTTATAAATAAAATTGGATAATAATTAAAATTAAAAAAGATTGGGAAACTATAGTTTAATTAAAAATAATAATTTGTTGAAGAAAAGATCTTTAACTAGGAAGATAAGTTGTGTCCTTAACAAATAGAGGTTTCAGGTTTTACAACTCTTTTTACTTTATGAAATAACATATTGAAAGTTGAAACAATGATAAAAAGATAATTTTTGGAGTTTTTTAATAAATTTTGCATACTTTTCATTTCTAACTAGGCATATGCTCTGAGAACACATACGCCATGAGATCATTATTAGTAGTAGCTAAAGACCATTAACAATTGATGGTACATAAAATAAAAAAAAAAAAGAAATAAAGATATTAGAAAGGTATGATTATCAGAAAAAACTGCTTGTAGCAATTAGTGCAGATAAAAAGGCAGCAATAGCAAAAAAAATTTACATTCATTATTTTGTGCAATTATTTTATATTGTGAGATGAAGCAGGAAGTATGTCTTACTTTATTCGCAAAACCGTTTCTTAGTATAAAAATTAATCCAGTATTCTCTGTAATACTGCGATTTAAAATTTTCTGTTTTTTCCACACAAAAAAAAAAAAAATTGACATAAATATTATCTCATATCTGTAAAACTAATTACAAAACCATATGTATTCAAAAAATGGTTATCAAGAGTTAAAGAGTTCATAAATAGTTATTGGTAAAAGTAACCGATTCTAAAATCGCAATTTATTTAATTCTTTTTTGTCACATATTTATAAAATGATTATTAAGCTTATAAAAAGGACATTATGGTAAGTTACATCAATCAATGAGTGTTATCTTTTTTTTACACTAACAAAGATAATTTTCTCCTTGCCCCAGTTAAAAGAAAAACTATTACACTTGTTAAATCTTCATGATTACATGCTATCATTACCATTATAATTCTGCAAATAGAGATTTACCAAAGCAGTGATTTTCTTTTTCATGATCAATACTTTCAGTTACTTCTTTATATGCTTTATTTACCTTTTATTATCAAGTATTACACATTTTTATTTAGTTGGACTTCTTTCCATCTTAAAAATTACATACCAATTTCTAATACAGTAATTAGTATTTTTGTACCAGTAATCTTAAGTATTCACAAAAGAATAGTTCGCACAGGTTTGGGATTATCCAATTTTTAAGTTAAATTCTCAGCATCGTCAGCCATTGTGAAAAAATATTGGTCTCCATTACTAAAAAACTCTTCATTAGTATATATATATTTTACAATATGTTTTTCCTTAAATAAAATGTCCCAAACTCTTACTGCAATTCTAAAGGAGAATTCTAAAGAGAAAATGTAAATCAGTATGATTTACATTTAAAGAGAAATATGTCAATCAGAATATGAATACATAAATGTACACGCACGCATGCGCGCGTGCAACCACACACACACACACACACACACACACACACACACACACACACACACACACACACACACACACACACACACACAATGAATTTTAATTAAAATACAAACAAAACCTGATATTAACATTTTTTTAACGTTTTATTAAGAGGGTTTTAATGTTATCTGCATTGCTTTTTTTCATGCATATTAGATAAAAAAAATCATTTTTAACAAATAAAATTGGTAAAAAATTAAATAAAAATATACATGAAAGCTGGAAATGCTAACTAGAGAATGAATCCATTGGTTCAGTATGTATTTTTATGAAGATATAGTTTATTTCAAATGTAAAAAAAATAAATAGAACAAACATATTTGTAAGTACTTACTAATTATTTCAGTAAGTTTTTATATTGGTGGAACATTTATTTTGCAAATTTTTTCTTAAGTGAATAATAAATAAAAATAAAAAGAATTTTATTTTACACACAGTTATTACAGTCAATGTATATACATATTTTATTCCTAAATATTTAGCTAATTTTAAATTAATATTATCAAAAAAACTTCTGTATATGCATATCTACAAAAATATGTATAAAATATATAATTAGAATATTAATATTTGTGAATAATTTTGAAAATATATTACACATTACAGCCTATGTTAACAACACAAATATTTTTCATAATGCATATTTATAATAAGGTAAATAAAATAAGAAAATATGTTGAAAAGTATAAAATTATAATTTAGAATGCACTTTTTTCTTTTTTAAGTATGAATAAACTTTTTTCATTCTAATTACAAACAATTTCTAAATATACTGTTAGGAACTAAATATTTTTCTAATGGATCTGAAAGGTATATATAAGTGTAAATCATTAAGTGTTAATATTAATGAATCACAAATAACAGTGTAGGTATAAAGGTAACATAACTAGATTTTAAAACAGTAAATATTTATGTACAATAGATATTTTCAAGAAAAATTAAAGAAAGAGAAAACTGTTAGCTGTTTATATTTCTAAAATCACTTTATACAGATAATATGATTAAAGAAAAAAAAGTTTTCTAATTATGAGAGGATATCTCTAAAGTAAAGAACATTTCATTGTAAAAAAATTTATTCTGAAACTTTATACATGTTTTTTATTTCTCTTAAACCACATACCTTATTCTACTTCTCTACATAATCGCCACATGAATTAAGACATTTATCGTAGCGATACACCAGCTTCAATACACCCTAGTTGTATTCTTCTGCCGCCAGTCCATTTAACAATAATTATGCTGATTAACAGCATTTTTAAGTTTAACGTCCCCCACAAATTGCTTACCACCCAAAAATTCTTCCAATTTCCCAAACACATGGTATCAGAAGGAGCTAAGTCCGGATAGATGTATATGTATGGTGAATGATCGTAAATTTCCCATCCAAATTTTCTCAGCAAATCACATATCGGACCCGCAACATGTGTAAGTGCATTATTGTGCAGAAGGATGACGCCGTCGGTCAGCCGTCTACATCGCCGATTTTAAATGGTGCATCATGGCCAACCTCCGTGGCTGAGTGGTAGCGTCTCAGCCTTTCATCCAGAGGTCCCAGGTTCGAATCACAGTCAGGCATGGCATTTTTCACACACGCTACAATTCATTCATCTCATCCTCTGAAGGTGGTTCTCATCTTAATGGTGGTTCTGGAGGTTAAAAAAAAAAAAAAAAAAAAAAAATGGTGCGCCGTAACTTATGTACAGTTTTGCAATATGCTTCTGCATTTGCAGTCATTCCACGTGGCATGAAATCAATCAGCTGTATGCCAAACTGATCTCAAAAGATTTTGCCCATCACTTTGCGTCCAAATGATCATAGCTTGATTTTTGTTGTTGTAGTTGATGATTGAGGATGACGCCATTCACTTAACTGCCGTTTTCTCTCTGGCGTGTAATACGAAATCCACGTTTCATCGATGGTAACAATCAAATTAAGAAACTTATCACCTTTTTCTGTGTAGCACATCAAAAATTCCAAAGCAGATCCCATTCGGAATTTTTTGTGACGTTCCGTTAAAATGTGTGGCACCTTTCTGTTTGTGATGTGCACAAACCTTTCTGAAGCCTAAATGGTCACGAACAACGCGACTGATAACAGCTCTTAAAACTTCTTCGTCATACACATTAATTCTGTTTTTTTCTAAATCTTTCACACTATTTTTGGACTTTTCATTCATTTATTACATTATTAACGCCTATGAATTTTTGCCGGCTTAACTTTTTGATGATTTAAAAAAAGTATGACTTCACGTATTTCAAAGTTGGCGGCAACATCGATTTTCCTATTCATTTTGGAAGGTAATAACTCACACGTAATCAGAGATACTACAACGCGACAACTAACAGACAACAATGCAGTGTGTACATTACTAGCATGGCCATGAACGACACAGGTTAACCGACCATAAGGAGAGAAATTTCCCAGCGGTTTTTACTTTAGAGATATCCCTTGTAGGTAGAATAATTATCTCAATAAATATAACAAAAAATCTCTTAAAGGTAAATTCTTATATCTCTCCTTCAGAAAAAGTTTTTTTCCATTATTGTGATGAAAAGAAAGTTATAAATTGCCTATTACTTAATGCAATGGTAATAAATAAACATTTTTAAGGAAATCCCAAAAAATAAGCATGGAAACTTATAGGGAAGGCATATATATATATATACTTGCATATAAAAGTTAAATCTCCATTAATATTTATTAATACAATCTATGCTTGCAAAAGAAAATAAAAACATGAATAACAATTGTTTTAGGTCCTGGAATCTGGTTAGTGAAATGACATTTTGTCTAAAGCAATGACTTTATTTTACACATGTCCTTTTCTTATTTTGGTCGTGAAAAATGCATTACAAGGGGAAGCAGTGTTCATTGAGCTTCCCTTTTGAATTCACCTCTGTTTATAGAATATATTATATTTATCAATATATTTTCAGAAACTCTTAACAAAATTTTGTCAAAGGAAAGTCAAAAATACCTTTACTAAAAAAAAAAAGAATTAAAGTTAACTTCTACAATTATTTTTTTTTTTTTGGTGTCAAGGTACACAAATTTAAAATTCTGATGATGAGGAGAATTATAGATTTCAAATCATTAACTCTAATTATATTATTTATCTAATATGAGAAAAAAGTAAAATAATATTTGTGTTAGTAACATATTGTTAAATTAGCTGTCAGGCAATAAACAAGCAATCACATAACATATACAGACATTTATAACAATAACACTTATAACAAAAAATAATTCTAACCATTTTCATGCTCTATTTCAAGAAATAATTCTCTTTTTTAATTATAAAAAAAGCTATGGAATAATGGTATTGTGTCTTTCTTTTAATTTATGCTGTGTTAAAAAATTAATAGTTTTGGAGTAAGAATAATATTAAATGAAAAGACAATTAAAAGTTTACAATGAAAAATAAATTATAAGTTTTGTTTGATTTTTTAAAAAATGACAAGTTCAAAGATCATGAAAATCAGTTTCTAAAAGAAACTTTTTAATACAACAAAATTCAGCAAAATAATTTTAGATATCAGAATAGCTATAAAATTTACTTTGTGAATAGCAAATTTTGTACATTAAAAACTACTCATAAAAACAACTTTCACCTGGAAACCTTTTCAACCTGAGAAAAACGGTTTTCTCAGATTCAATTGCAAATCTGAGATAAACGGTTTTACAGATGAAATATTAGTACAGACTGAGAAAAATGAATTTGTTAAACTATCACTATACTAAGGAATAATGAAGAACATGAACTTAAAACAAACAAAGTAAATGGTGAACTAAGGAAGAGGAATTTAAATAAAGATAAAATTATAGATGACAGAACTATTAACAACATTCTTTGTCAGCATTTTCTTCCATTGTTGAAATGATAAAATCCTAAATATAACTTCAGTATGTTATTTATTTTATATTTAACAGTTTGTTAAAGAAGATGCTTTCAGATATTGTGGTCAAATGGAGAAAAGATGTTCATCCAGTTATAAAATTTTATTTTTTTGAAACTGTAAATAGCTAACCAAATAAAAAAATAAGTTAGTCAGAGTTTTTGTCCAGTACACTATCATTTAAAAATATTCACACTTGGGTTGCCAAACTTAAAAATGGTTTAACAAGCTATGAAGATGATCAATACAATGGATACCAAAATGACCTGATAACTGAAGAAATTATGAAACAAACGGGTAAAGTTTTTAGCAGATTATAGAATGAAAATCAGAGAAAAATCTAAGGTTATAAGGATTATAACAGAATTTAAAGAAGCTATGTATTTTTGGATGCTTTGTTTGCTCACTTTTGACAAATTGTTTGAATGGATGAGGTTAAAGGTCTCATCGTTGAGGACATAAGAGATCATTTTAAAGAAACCAAATGAAATTTTATGTCATTCATAACCACTAATGAAGCTTGGGTTCATCATTATATATTTGAGACAAAGGGACTTCTGAAAAATGTCTAATACTAACAAATCTTGAAACTGAAATATATGATAAAGGAAATATGGTTATTTCACAGCAATGACTGGATGAAGGGAATATTTAAAAAAAAAACAATTGCTTGGTGTGGAACAGTAAGGTACTAGAAAATATAAAAATATTATTGAATAGGTTATTTTATTCATAGTAGCATATGAACAGGAAACTGGAACATTAAGGGGTTGTCTGAAGTATACTTCGTATGAGAAATTAAGTTTTTTATTACAGTAAAGAAGAAAACAAAAAGAGACAGAATGAAAAATAATATTCTTGGGAGTAGTAAGCAAGTATGTTCTCAAATTTGAAAGTGTGAAGGAAATATTAAGGAAATATGAATTTGGTGGATCTTGTCAACAGTGCTAAGACCAATGGAAAAAGACCTAAGGGATGAAAGAGCAAATGAAATGTATAAGTACAAGTTTAATTTTAGAAGAAGAGGATGTAATTAGCAGATGGTTTTTATTTTATATTTTTATATTTCTCTTCTTTTAATAAAAAAAATGTTTGAGAATTCTGTTTGAAGAACATTCAGACCAGATTATATACATAGAATATTTTAAGTCAGATAGAATGTGGGAATTCATGTTACTTATGTCCAGTTTAAACTTTCGAGCACATCACTAAATAATAAGGGGAAAATTGTTCAAATTTTAAGGATTCATAACATAATTGAATCATTTAACTTTTTTAAAAGTAGAGTTTAAAAATATCCTTGGGTTTTATATAATGCATTTGTTCCCAATAAATGCCAAAATTAAATAACATGGAGCACAAATAACAGATGGGTGGAAGCCTTTTTAAATTATCTGACATTTAGTAACCTGGCCATTCAGTAAGGAGGAAATCTGGCCAACATTAGTAAAAAAGGTATCTGGGAAAAATAAAAACTGGTGTAAAAAAATACACAATACCATTATTCTGTAGAAAACATAATATTTTTAATTATTTAATTAATAAAATATATATAAAATAAATATACTGTGTTAATGTAAGATGTATAAATATGAAAAATATAAATTAAAAAAAAGATTATGTTAATTTACAAACTAATATAACTTAATAGGCATATATAGCATTATATAAACCAAAAATACATCAAATAATAACAATACTAATAAAGTATATACGCTCACAGATAGGCTATTTACTTATGATACAAAAGAATATAAATAATACATAAATATACTCCTTTGTTTTCTATGAAGCTGAGTGTACTAGAAAAAGATTTATCTCCGTTCCAGTAATAATGACTAACAGATATACATTTATACAAAACGGTAATACTAAATTAAGTAAAAAGCATTTTTATATAATAAAGAGCAACTAATTTGGTTTTTAGGAAGAGTTTTTATTAGTACAGATTTCTTTTGCTAAACATAAAAAAAGGAATATCCTTTATTTACGTCTAGATGTCAGTTTTTGCATTATTAATTTTGAACAATAATTTTAAGCAGAAAAATTAATTTGTTAAATGAGCACTACAACATATTCTTAATTATTAAAAACCTATGTTTTAAATATCTTAATGCATTATCAGTAAAATGATAATGGATTATTGAATTGTCATCTGGAAGGTTCTGGATTTGAATCCCAGTCATACTGGGCATTTTTAAGACTACAGAATTCTTTTTATCCATTACAAAGTATTAAGTGATTTTAATTGAATGTATGCTTGTTATCACTAGAATAATAAATATACAGTATAATCAAGTGTCTAACAAACAACAACATGTTTTTAGCTATATTTGTGACCACCCTCTTAGACACTGGAGTTGCTATCAGTGGAAGTGATGATAGCCAATGTTCCTGTTGGTAGTTTTTTTTTTTTAGGTAGAAAAATATTTAAAATATGTCTAAAAGGTATATGGGACTTTAACTAAATTTGTTCATATAGTATTTGAAATGTTCTTGTGTGTTATACATAACATGTATAAACATTTTGAAACACTTATTTCATAATGTTCCAATTGTTACAAAATATTAAAGCGTCTATTTGTCAAATACCTTATGTATATTAATAGAAACTCATATAATGGTAGATTCTTTTATTGATATCTATTCATACATAAAGAATACAACTTAATATTTTTGAACATTATGAAATAAATAAACAACAGAAAAACCTACTAAATGAACAGACAAACTCAAATCTCATATACTTTTTGACTACAATCTAAGTATGTGTTTGGATAATAAAAAAAAAAAAATCTACCAGCAGTTATATCAACTGATAACAGTGTGAGAACAGCACCATTAGTCACTGAGGATGTTTGTAAAGATATCTGAAGTTTTTTTTTTTAAACGTTTTTATTATACAGTATGACTTAGTTTGTTATTTGCAAAAGTTTATACTTTTAAATTAATGTTAATCCTGATATTATGAAAAGTTCAGATTACAGGTTATATAATGTATTGATAAATGGAAATGTAATAATAACTAAAAAAAATTGATTATATTTCTTTTCATAATGCAGCAATTAAAATAATACATTTTAAACAGATACCCAAACAATAAAATAAAATAAATAGTCCTTTAATTATAATGTTTAATTTAAAATTTTAAAACATTATAATAAAACTAATTTTGATATTTAGTTTTAAGTATAAGTTTATTAAATAAAGGTTAAATAAAATTCAGAGGGTTTACAAATAATATAAGTTTTTTCCTGGCTTTTAGAGTTGTGTATTTGATAGCAAAGAATAGATATTATTCTTAAAAAATATATATTTTTATTTGTGTATTTACTATTTTCATAATCTATTTTCTATATTTTATTTATTTTGGCAATTATAATTTAATTAAAATCCTTATAATTTTTTTACTTGTATGAAGTGAAGAAAGTATTGTAATTGCAAAAAATATCAGTTTTCAGATTTCAACAGAAATATCCATTTTGATCTTCCCCGAATCAATTTTAACTAGTTTTGGCATGATAGCTGTACACACATATATATGTATGTATCTTGCATAACTCAAAAATGATTAGCTGTAGAATGTTGAAATTTTGTATTTAGGACTGTTGTAACATCTAGTTTTGCATCTTCCCTTTAGATTGCAATTGACTTGGCCAAAAATGTGTATGCAATTAGACCTCTAAATAAAGCGGAGTTTCAAATTTGAAACATTTTGATTTTGGACTTTTTGTTAATTGTAATAATAATTCCTAGTTGAGAACTTTTCAACGATATATCATAAGTAGTACTTATTTTCAAGGTTCCAGAATTATAGCTAAATAAAATCTTAATAATGAAATATCTGGATCTTACAAGGGGAAGGCACATCGGTTCGAATTTGGCTTTATTTTAAAAAAATAAGCATATATTTTTTTAATTTAAATATATTAATAATATTATTAACCTCTGATTGTAAAAACTTTTTACAATAAATAATAATTCAATAATAACAATACAAAAAAAAAAAAAAAAAAAAAATGAAAGAAGTCAGAATTTATCCATGAAATAAAATTTTATATTTTTTCATTTTAATTTAAAAATTTTTACAACCAAAAGTTAATAATTACTAATAAATCAATATATTTAACTTAAAAAAAAAAAGTTAAAAAAAAAAATTGTATTGAAGTCGGATTGAAATTGATGTGTGCATGGTTATGGATTTGACATGTTCTCACTTATACCACTGTAGTATTTATACCACTTCTTTTCTTTTAAGGTTTCATGATACTAAATTAATATGAGTATAAATATGAGTATATTTATTCATATCAGTATGACAAATCAATTAAAAATAATAAAAAGGAACTATTAATAGCAAGAATGGTAAAAATAATTAAAATTTTAAATTAATCTTACAAAAAAGTTTAAAAAAGTTCTGATGGATGAAGTGATTGGAAAAAAGCATGACCAACGCTTTTTTGGAAAAAAGTGAAGTAATTGGAAAAAAAGCGTGAAAAAAACCATTGTGACTAACATTTAATAGGTAAATCCATCTTGATTAACAAAAACTTTTATTTTTTTTTTTTATTTTTTTGTTTAACCTCCGGAACCACAATTAAGTATATCTTCAGAGGGATGAGATGAATGAATTGTAACGTGTGTGA
>JAAAKQ030170520.1:0-12501 GCA_010016005.3 Zanna intricata
TTGTTTAGAATTAATTGTATTTATAAATAATGAAGATATTTGTAATAGAAGCAAATAGAATTTTTTAGTGTTTTCTGGACGTCAGCTAACAGTATATAAGCGGGTCGTGGGACCCGTGGATTGGTTCATTCATGTGACGTGTTCCGAAAGGTTAGGCTGCCACTTACGCTGCACGACGTTTAAAATTGTTTCATATAGATTTTGTTAGGCGTTGTTAATGTTAGTTTGTTGTTGTGTTAAATAAATTATTGTGAGGAAGTGTGATATCGTTTTGGTCATTTACGAATCGTCTTCTCACTATAATTGGCGACCGTGAAAGTATTGTTAAAAAATTGGAAAGTCGATATCGTGTTATATACGAATCATTCGCTCACATCAATGGGAATGACTGCATAATTTTCCTTTTGGAAGGAAAATAAATATGATCTTGTACTATTAGGGAGGGTTCAAGCATCTCAAAGTAAAGGGGAAAAAGCCATTGCATCTACAACTTTTGACCACGATAGGTGAGAATGAGTATTTGGGAATGAGTATTTGGTAATGATTACATCTGAAAAATGAGTGTTGCATTTAATTGATATAAGTGGGAATTTATAGAGTAGAAAATTTCAAGGATCTAAATTATCAATAACTGAGACGCATATTTAATGAAAAGCTGATAATGTTATGCATTTGTGCCATCAGAATATTATTTCATAATCACTGTTTACAAACAATTTTATAAATATTTCAGAAGTTATATTTTGCTCAAAATTAAATTACTGAAAACGATTTATGTTCATTACAATTTGCCCAAAATAGAACACAAGAAAATCATGTTAATCAATACACATTATTAGAGGACTTCAAACTGTCCTTCAAACTGTCTTCAAACTTCAAATGAATCAAACTGTTTTCATGGACAATCAAGTAAAAAACAAATTACAAATTTAGATGAAGTATTAAATTTCACATGCGTCTACAACTGAAAATAGCGTTACGATTCTAACGAAGTATAGCGGATTTTGTCTGTTTTTACTTTGCTTTATCTTATCCTATTTATTCTCACTTATCATGGGTACACATGTACCATTGGTGAAAGTTGAATTATGTTCTATAAAGCGATATAAATTTATTCTAATTAATGAAATATATTTGCTTTATAAAATGATAAATTTTTATGTACTGAACATTTAATAAAAAATAAAAGTTTCTCTGGATTAAAACATAAAAATATTTACACTTTCTTTTTACAAGTATGGAAGTTGGATAAAATTTTTCTCCTGTTAAAAAAATGTGAAACCAGTTTTGTTTCATCTGTCATCCGTAACATGAATATAAAATATTGCCAATGGCCATCCAAGTGTGTCTACTGCATGCAAAGTTCTTGTATATCCTTTCAGTCTCTATTTTGTGGCCTTTTCTGGCTTTTTAAATCCATTTCAAGAGATATACTCTTTTTATTTGAGTAACTATCATTACTATACCTAGTCTAATATCCTGATAGTTTGCTCACAATATAACTGGAAATCTATTCTACGGACTGGGTTTTGAAGTTTTG
Source organism: Zanna intricata (assembly GCA_010016005.3). Classification (NCBI taxonomy): domain Eukaryota; kingdom Metazoa; phylum Arthropoda; class Insecta; order Hemiptera; family Fulgoridae; genus Zanna; species Zanna intricata. The sequence goes on from JAAAKQ030170520.1 coordinate 1,541, forward strand.
CACCAACTACTTTGCAAGATGAACAAGAACTTCTTGTTCATCTCTTTCATATGGAATGCCTGTTATCAAGTATTGCATGAATACAAGTTTTGTACTTTTCAAGTTTATTAAGATTACATCCAAAATTTACGTTTAGTAATACAAATACTGCAAGTCCAAGTTATTTTCATCTCAAGTTTTGCATTTGATATTTCTCTATGCAGTAACTAAAATATTGATACTAATAATTAATGATTTTTGGTAAAAAGGTCAATCTTCTAATTTCTCAAGTACTCTTTTCATCAAGCTTTACAGAATTTAAGAGCTTAAATTTTCTAAGTGACATTGCTGATGCAAAATTCAGTGACCGTAGTAATCCTGTAAGCACATTCAGTGGTTACCTTCATTGGGCCTACATTCACAGTAAGCCTACACAAGCACTATAAAAAAAACCGGGCTTGTTTCTGAAATAGAGACAAGCACAGTTGTCGATTTCTTAATGACTGCTTTTTATAATTCATTTAGTTGTGTTTATCTCGATATAATGTATAATGGTTTATGAAATCAAACTACACTAGCAGAGAAATGACTATGAATCAAATATTATATTGTTCAAACTCATTGGCAACGTTATATGTCATTAATATAATATCCAAAAGTAGGCCACAAAACCTGTATACTGGCATTTTTCTAAGAGTTTAAAAAAATAGTTAATGTCTTGTAGATCGTAATTGATGAGAAACATCATCTGAAAAATGTCACAGCAATACTAAAGAACAACAATAATATCTCAGGGATGGCTAGCAGTAAAGATATAGTGAAATGGTTTCAAGCCTTTTTCTCTTAATAAATTGTTTTATTGCAAATCATCATGACAAGCTTAACAAAATGTGGTTGATAATTAGACCTAAAGTTCACACCTTTTCACTATTCTCTACATAAACTGGCCGAGTGGCAAATATAACAAGGAACTAACATGCTTAATACATTAAAACTTACATTTTAATACATTAAAACTATAATAAGGATTGGTAAAGAGTATATTAAAAAAACTCCTTTCTTTTCAAAAATAACACTGTAACCTCTTATATACTCCTTTAAACAAATGTAACTTAGCTCTTCCAAATAACCTAATTTCTAAAAAGTCATAAATTTTGCAGTAATATAATATTGTTAGCAACCATTACATAATTAATAATATTTCTGTTAAAAAATACAATTTAATAAAATTTATAAAATTGTACTTACAGCATTTCTATCCCTATAATCCTTTAAAAAAGCAGTTACTGCCAAAATAAGGAAAATCAATAAAACAGTAGTTAGAAATATCACAACAAAATAATTTTCATAGTCAGATAGACTGGTATCAGTATATATAACTTGAATTTTCCTGGTTTTGAAATCTTTGTGTGAACTTGCAAAGGAAGAAAAATGGTTACAATCGCATGCCAATTTAGTGCCATTTTTAATAAAAGGCTGAAAAAAAAATTAAATTGAAAAAAATAATCAACATTATTAACAGTTGAGAACCAAATACATATACACGGTAGCTAGTTGAGACTAGTGAGTAGCATTAAGTTGTACATTTTAAAAATTTACTTCAGAACCTGAGAACGATTTCTCCTACCTCTCTTTATCTGAAATACTTTAAAATTGAAATTGAAATACTTTATTCCATTGAGCTTTTTGAAAGTTAGATGACCAATACGGAAGTGTTTCTCAGTGTAGGTAACTCCAATATTGCTGAAGCCTCTTATTAGTATTGTACTTAAAAATGGTTACACTACTTTTGCTACACTATATTTAAAGAAATACTGATGTAATTTAATAATAAATAATTACTGATGTAATACTGAAGTACTGATGTAATTTATAGATCTGAAACATTCAGAATTAATCAGTACAGATGTACAATTACCAAAGAAAATTTGTTTCTGATCCTTTAAAAACCCTCCTGTGTAAATTCTTTTTTACAGTTGCTCATTAGATTCTATGTCATGTATATGTTGAGTTAAGATGCTAGACTTTAACTTTCTTTAACGCATAACCAACTGACAAACTTTCGGCATAAGTTTAGTTAAGATTTGTCTACTGACAAAGCCATTTTAGTTTTTAGATTTAGAAGATTAAACTTTGCGTAATAATAATTTTCACTAATTTTTTTTTCATCTGTTAGTGCGTTTCGCCACTGCCGCTTTTTGCTTTTCTTGATGTGTAGTAGTGTGTAGCCTATATAGTATAGGTATAATTATGCTTCAGGGGGATAACTTCTAACTCCAAATTCTAAAGGCAGTTGATTGATTATTATACCTGCTGGAAGTGAAATGGGATTTATTCCGGACACATTATTGACGTGGAAAGTAAGTGAAAAAATTGGAGAGTATCACGACTCTCGCAAGTAATTTAAAATTAACTGAAAAAAAATTAATGAAAAATCTTTCCGAAAATTCTGAATAATTTTAGACGACGCATCTTATCACAGAACATTGAAAAAAATAATTATCCACATCCAATACAAGAAAACAAGAAATGCATGACTGGTTATGTAATTATTGCATTCCATTCTCACAAAGTATGATGAAACCTCAACTATACGAGATAATTAAAAAGGACAAAAAAAAATTAAAGTATTTATATTTGATGAACTAGCCAAAAAATGGTCACTTTGAATTACAATAATATTCTTGTCATTTCCCGACTTTCCAAATTTACTATCTTCTTCTTTTATGAATTCCTACATATTATTGATTTATTCCAAGCTTGTCAATTTAATTTTTACGAGTCATTGGATTTAAGTTCATTCATCCTGCTTGCCACAGCAGATCAAACAAAACGAATGGACAAATAAACGGATAGCGAAGAAGCACAAATAATGAAGATATATAAATGGAGCACAAAACTGACAATACAACAGAATCTTTTCAAATTTCTTTGGAAGACGATAATAGTAGTGAACGTGATGTCGCAGGAAATTTAGAATTTAACGATTTTAATAATGAAGTTCAATCGCTTTATTTCTAGTGATGTGTTTATCTTTGTAAAAGTTGTGTAAAATGTGCAGTAGCTTAGTGTTTTATTTTTCTAAAGATATATAAAACAATTTATACAACTTCAGTTAATTATAATTAATTTAATTCATCATGATCACTATAATATTAGTTAAAAAACAAGGAAGTATTTTTTCATAAGGTATATATATCTACATTTTCAATATTATTATTATTATTTTTACCAATTATTATTAATGTATGTTAATTAAATATGAAAAAATATTTAATGTAATTGAATAATAATATTTACAATTAGTTCTTGACATATCAATATTAATATTAACACCAATGAAATAATGATTATTAGTAGTGCTATTTTTGTGAAGTGTGTAAAATATACAGACGGTTCCGTAGCGATACGTATGTAACGCGTATGTTACGCGCTCGAAAAAAGCAGGAAGTCAGATTCAGATTACCGGCGCCGGCAGTAACGTCCTGGCGTTCGGGATGGGTACGCATAGTACAATCGGATTTACAAGTTCGTCATCGCGATACAATTACACGCTTTGCACATGCCGGTACCAACTGCGGAATCGTTTAAAAATAATGTAGCAGAATTCGAAGATGTCTGGAATTTCCCTCATATTGTTGATTGTTTAGATGGAAAACACGTCCGTTTTTTTTTTCTAGATAATATCGGCTGTATGTTCTATAATTACAGTCATTTCTTTTCTCTGATTCTTCAAGGACTTGTGAATACAAAAAAAAAACAACTTTATCGCTATTAACATTGGTGGTTTGAAAAACAAAGCGATGGGGGTAACGTTTTTGGTTTCAGATTTATTTCATTTTATCAATGGTAAACAAATAACTTTTCCACAACCTGATTCTCTCTCACAGTAATATGAAAGCTTCCAATGTACCTTGGTAGAACAGGTTTATCCTTTTTTTCCTTACCATATTTACGCAAGAATTTGACAAACAGAAAGCCAACTTTAACAAACTCTTGTCTAAGGCAAGAAAATCTGTAGAATGGCTTCTGGTATTCAAAATGGCGTATTCTCTCCAAAACTATTGAAACATAAATCGATTTAAGCTGAATGTGTTTTACATAATATTATTACAGGCAAAAATGGGTTTCACAGGCACTAAACTGATGTGACTGTTCATGGTGAATTAGTAACTTGGGAGAGAAGTGGATGGCTTCCAACTTAGACTAAAAGTGAAGAAACATTTTTAGTTGTTGCATAGAAAAAATTTCCCTTGTCAAATGAAGACTAAGTCGAACAAAAAATACTATATTGTATAATGTATTACTGAACAGTTATTAACATAATATTTACTGTAATTAACTGATAATGTTTTATTTACATAACAGATAATAATTAAAAAAGGATTGCAGAAATATTACAGCAAGTATTGTTGTATTTAAAAAATTATTGGTTTTTTATTTATTACTTATCTTGAAAACCCATATCTTTAGCAATCTATTGTCAACAGTGATCGACAACAACTCTGTTGAATGCAGTTTAGGCCTTGTATTCCAAATTTCCGGTTTCAAAGTTACTTTAGAAATTCGATTTTCAATATTCATCTTTACGCAATAATATTGCAATTTATACAGTTTTTTGTTTTTTTTTTATTATGAATGTTGATAGTTGTAGACCTATAGATTTTTATATAAATATAAAAACTTCAAAAACACTATTATATTTTTACCACTTAAACAAAAACAGTATACTTATTAAACTTCCATGCTTCATTGTTGTACCGAATCTGAAACCAGAATGTACATTTCATTCTGAAAATCATCTGACTCAGACAACCTGCAAGTCGACACTTGTGCCTGCTGCTTACTATGGGTGCTATATCTCGCCAATCAGTACCAGGTTATTGAATCTGACTTCCTGCTTGCATTGAGCATATACCCTTACACTAAACAGGTAATAGAATGTCAGCTGGACCATGTTCAGTTCTGTAGACAAATAGGTTCAATTTCTGTAGATGAAGCCTTACTTATTTTCAACATGAACAAGAACATTAATTTTATGTGCTTTGTTATACTTTAACCTTTAATTGGCATCCAAGTTTCAGTTTTTGTAGATTCATCATTTATTACTTACTATTAACTTACTTATCAATTACAAGCCCATTTCCTCCACATTCCCCTGAATATTCACAGAAAATTCACCTGAATAAATTGTTTAAAAACTAATTTAAACAAGGATATGAATTGCAGAGCATTAAAAATTAGAGAAAATGTGGACTGTAACAAGTTATTAAAAATCGTAATGAAAAAACCACAAAGACACTTATCAAAATATTTTTATTACATTTAAATCTATGTTTTCGCACCAGTATTTTGCTGAAGTATTATTTTCCTGCTAATAAGTGGGTTAACTTTCATTTTACCTTAACACAAGATCATCTGATACACACTGCTGCATTTATAATTTGGTAACATGTTAATTAAAAAACATTGCAAGGTTATTTGCAAATAACAATGCAATAAAAAAGCATCTTCAACATTAGAGTTAATGTGTAAATTACCTTAAATTGTAAATATAGTAAAGGGCATGAATCTTGAAGCTGAGCACTATGTAAACTTGTTAGTTTTTTCACTAAAATTTTTTAATAACTTGTAACAATATGTTTTCTCTAATTTTTAATATTCTGCATTTCATGCCCTTGTGAAATTTGGTTTTTAAAAAATTTATTTAGGTGAATTTTTGGTGGATATTCAGGAAGATTTGGAGGAAAATGCGTATGTAATTGATAAATAACTTAGTTGTAATAAATGATGAATCTACAAAAACTGGAACTTTGATGGCAATTAAAAGTTTAAAGCAAACAAAGCACTTAAAAATTAATAATGTTCTTGTAGAGATATGAAGAAAAATATGGCTTAGTCTACAGAATTTTTCCCAACTTCTTTAAAAGATATTCCTATGGAACCTATACTTATAATTTGGGAAAGAGTCTTCAAGTGTACAATTTGTCTGAATGTAAAAAAATAATATTTTAGGTTAATGAGAGGAGATTTGTTGAAGGTTAGTAAGGATTTGTTTACTTCCTTCTATCTAAAAATGTTAAATTGTTCAAAATATATAGTTTAGAATAAAAAAAGTCAATGCCGAATTTTTGTTCAGTCCCAAAATATTTGGAAACATACAAAATTTATAAGAGAATAAAGCTGAAAATTGTTTTTTGCAATATGAAGAATATTCTCTCTTTGTAAGATATGGTGGGTACCCGTAATACCATGGTTAACCAAATTCCAAAAAGCTCCAAGGTTTTTTAAACAAATATTTTAGGGGAAGATTAAATGAAGGGATAAAAGATAAATTAGAGGCTCTTGAAAATGTCAAAGAAAGAAAGAACTGAATGCAGATTAAGCATAAAATGTGGATATGAATTAATCACACCAATTGGCTACACTTAAGGAGGTGATGAGAAAGAAGACTTTGGAAGGAATCTGCATGGTTAAGAGAAATAAATTGGCTATGTTTGACATGTATAAAAACAGAAAGAAATAGGTATATTGAGAGGGTAAATCATAGAGACTCTTGAAGTAACAGTTAAAAGGGTAATGCTTCATAGTAATAAAAATAATTACATAAAATCGAAATATCTACATTTAAAGTAAAATATAAGTAATGAATCTCTCTATTTTTTAAGGATTTCCCTTCAATGAATAAGGAACCTTCATCATGTGCTCATTGTCATCTCTCTCAAGTGGTCAGTTTGAATTAAACTTTAATATCAGCATACACCACAGTAGCAAGTATTTCAGTTTTTGCCAAATGTACATCAACTTTAATTAATAATTTATTTAATAAATTAATTTAATTTAAATTATTTTTAGATTTTTAACAAAAGAACAAATCCCAATGTAGCCATTTTGTAATTAACTGAAAATAACTCATTAAATAATAATAATAGTAATAAAAAATATATATCTGATGGATAACAAATGACTTCCTTATTTTTTAAAAATAAAATTTTTTCATTAATAACTTCTTATTATGTTTTCATATATATAATTTTAAACTTTTTTACTGTTGTTATTGAATTATTATTTATTGTAAAAGTTTTTTTACAATCCAAGGTTAATAATTATTATTAATAAATCAATATATTAAAAAAAAAAAAAGAAAAGTTAAACAATAAAGGAGATGAAGTCTAATTTGAAGCAATGTGCCTTCCCCTTATAAGATCCAAATATTTCATTAATTAAACTCTGGAACCAATAAAATTAAGTACCACTTATGATATCTCATTGAAAAGCACTCAATAACTTATTATTTCAATTAAGAAAAAGTCCAAAATCCAATTTTTCTTTTGGATTTTGGAAAATGGGCTTTATTTTACAGTTTTGGTTCAGTCGATTCAATCAAAAGGGGAGGGAGGTGCACAACTAGATGCTTCAACAGTTCTATAAAATTCAACATTCTTCAGCTAATCGTTGTTGAGTTATGTGAGATACATACTTACCATATGTCACGCCAAAATGTCAGTCAAAATGGATTCAGGGATTGTCAAAATGTGGATATTTCCACTGAAATTTGAAAACCTAAATTTTTCGCCATCATAATACTTCCTTTACTTCATACAAGAAAATAAAAATTCTAATGTAACAATATTTGCTAATACTGTATATCTGTAATCATCTATTTCTCCACTGGTTATACAATACTGCCATTTACTCCCTCTTTTGTACACTATTGTCTCATTTATGAAAATATTTTTTCTCAAAAAGTATTAATTATTAAATAATTATATGAATATCAGTATTAAATAAAATAAGATTTAGGTTGCTTTTAAACCTTTAATGCTTACAAAATAATTAACTATTATGTTTACCGCACAATTTGCTGATTTCCAGCTTTCAATGTCATTCCAGTAGTGACATTTTCTTTTAGAAACAGAAAATACATAGTCAAGTAAAACTTCAGGACTTTGCTGTGAAAAATAACAAAATTAAAATAAAGAAAATTCATTTTCAAATTTTTGGGCATTAAATTAAATAATAATTATTCACTGAATTACCTTAAAATTAGGAAAAAACTTGTGTAAAAATTGAGTTTAGCAATATTTATTAATGTGCTGCTGCTAGATGGTTGGAAAATCTTCCACTGAACTAAAACAAAGAAATTCTAGAACTAATGATTGCAGTCTTATAATTGGAAATTTGAAAAGAGATCCAACAAAATTAAAGATCACAGTAAAAATAAGAAATTTTTTTGAAGAATAAATGTGGAGGCAGTACTAATCACACAAAAGTTCTCAAATGATCATCTTGGATTCTGTGGGTCAAATAAGGAAAAGATAATTTGATAAATAATCCTGAATAATTTAATTTTGAAAAATTAATTTAATTTCAAAATTAAATTAAATTTCAAAGAGAATATTTTTTTTGGAACTGTTAATATAAATTCATTAACCAGACTGGATAATCTAATGGAATGAACTAAACTTTATATTTGCACAGCTGAAGGAAACTAGATTTACAGGTGAAAATAATTTTATGTATGAAAACTACAAAATTGTAAAGAGAAAAATAGCAGAAACCATTGAAGGTTCACCAGTCTAATCTTAAAATGTTTGGTACACCCCTTCTAATCAATAAAAATTATGAAAATAACATTATTAACCTTAAATCCTGGAATAACAAATTGTTTATCTTAGCAATTAAATGAAAAATAATAGTCATTCCTCTAAAAACTAAGATAATATAAATATCTTAGTTTTAAGACAACTAGAGTACAGAAAATCCCCCAAAAATTAAAACTGGAAAATCATAAATCTCAAAAGTAAACAGTGGGAACTTTAAAAATCTGAGATTTTGACTCTCTCCAAATTAAGCTAAAATTTCTCTTTCAAAAGCACAAATTAACAGAAAAACAAATAATTTTAAAAAAATTTAAGGTTTAAATTTAATATTAAGTTTCAGAAATTAAAGAGAATAACTAGCAAAATATTAAAGAAGAAATCATAAAATCAGCAGGAAGAAACTAGAAAAAAATAATACATAATAAAATAGTAATTGTAAAAATGTATTGCTAAACAGAGAAAAAATATGGAAGAAATATAATTCCAATTCAGCTGAAGAAAACATGAAAATAGATAGAAACCAGAAAAATATCATCTAAAATAAAAAAAAAAATAAAAAAAAAAAATGAAAAAAGGTTCAATGAAGAACAATAATAAAGTAACTGAAGAAAACTTTATTCAGTATAATACCAGACACTTCTATGAATCTTAAATCAAAGCCAAATGGTTTTCAACCAGGATGCACTTTCTTTAAAAATGAAAAAGGTGAAATAATGACGAACATACAAGGAAATGTTGAAGCTCTAGTTAAATATTTTGAAATACTATTAAATTGCTTGAGCCCAAAGAATCAATTAAATTTAACAAAAATAATTCCAAAAAGCCAAATTCAGAACCACCGTAATCTAAAGAAATTATTAAGAATCTAAAAAATAACAAATCATTGGTGAAGATTATATTGCTGCAGAAATGCTGAGAAATATACAACAGAAGAATTTGACAAATTAAAAATAATACTTTAAAAATTAAAAATAATATAATATTTTAAATATTATAAGAAATATGGGAAAAGGAAAAATCCCAAAAAATTGTAAAAATTCATTATTGATGATACACCATTTCAATACCTTTTCTTTTCTGATTAGCCCCCAGAACTACCTTATGGTAGTTCCAGAGGTCATCCTTCAAAGGATGAATGAGGATGATATGTATGAATGTGAATGTAGTCTTGTACAGTCTCAGGTCGACCACTCCTGAGAAGTGTAGTTAATTGAAACCCACCATTTCAATACCTTTATCTTTATATGTTTAGCCTCCGGAACTACCACAAGGTATTACTTCAGAAGATGAATGAAATACCTACAGATAAATAACTTTTTATCTGCCCCACATAAAAAACTGTGTAAAGCAGTATTTAACAAAACTCACCCATATTTAAAAAGAACTTTGCTAATATAAAGTGGAAATTTGTATTACACAAATTTTATAAACACGAAATATTAAAAAAAAACTTTACAGAAACAGTTTCAGAAGTTAATTTTTTAGGGAAAACATCAAACCTTTCAAAATAAAACAAATGTAAGATAAGGAAATGGTCTAAAACAATACTTTTTTAACTATGCCCTAGAAAAGGTTATCAGAAAGTGGAATAATGAACTTCAAATTTAGTAATTGATGAAAACATCATAATGGGAACAAAATTTAATTTCTGAATGTAAATATATTACCATTTGAAGATGATTTAGTTATACTAACTAAAGATGCAGATGAAGAAAAAATATAAAAAAAGAAGAAGAAAAAAATAAAAAAGTTGTTTTAGTACAAGGTTTTTATAAAAACTATTATAACTCCCCATTTATATTGAAGTCCACCAAATTAATTTATAATTAATTAAAATGATAAACATTGTTAAATTGTTATGTTAATAGTATTTAATACTGGTATTTTGTTAATAATATTTCATTTCTATATTTAATCATAATATTTTGTTGATATTATTTCATTTGTATGTTAATAGTATTTAAATAATTCAGTCTTTATTACGTGTTGTCGGATTTCGAACTTGCTAGAAACTCATAGAGAGTACGAGATTCTCTAGCAGAATCTCGTATTACAAATATGAAGGAAGATATTTGTAATAGAAGTAAATAGAATTTCTACTGATTTCCAGACGGACAGCTAACAGTATATGTTAAGGGAGTGAGCGACCTGTGGATTGGTTCATTTATGTGACGTGTTCCGAAGGTTACACTGCCGCTTGTAGTCTGCGCGAAGTTTAAATTTGTTTCATATAGATTTTTTTAAGCGTTGTTTGTTTGTTTTATTATGTTAAATAAATTATTGTGAGAAGGCTTGATTTCGTGTTGGTTTGGTTATTTATACGAATCATGTTCTCACTATAATTGGCGACCGTGATTGTATTGTTAAAATAATTGTGGG
>JAAAKQ030170586.1:10364-30350 GCA_010016005.3 Zanna intricata
ATTTTTTTTTTTGTTTAGCAATAAACTACGCAATTAGTTTTTCCATTTTACTTTTTACATATTTGTATAAAATCTGCGTAGTTCTTAATCTTTATTTAAAAAAAAGAATTGTATTCTTACTTTACTGAGCTCATTCATAATTATTTTTTAAATTATTAGAATTATTCCATATACATATATATAAATTGCCATATTTAAAGGGATTGTGTTGTTCCATTTATTTTCTGGAAAATAGTTTTTCTTGTACGTTATTAGTTTTCTCTCTGTGTTAATTTGTTGAATTTACTGAGTTGTACTTGGTTGAGCTTACTTGGTTTATGATTATTCTAAAGTAATATATACATAGTAAGGTTGTTTGTGTTTTATGGTTTTATTTCTAATATTTTATTCCTTTAAGTGCATTTCATATTTGAAATTGTCTCCATTTAATTTATCCATTTATGTTTATTTTGTATGTGTAACATAATTAGTTCTGTTCTACTTTATTATATTTTACACGTTTACTGCAATTTTAATTCTAATATTAAAATCTATTCACTTATTATTTGTTAGTTACTGAAAAGATTATTAAAATATGAAAACATTATAGTAAAAATATCTTAGATAGAAAGATTATTATTTCCCATAACAACAGCGTATTGTTTTACATATACTTCCTGTATTATAGTTTATATTTAGAAACTTTTATGTTTGCATGTAACATTTTTGTTTAGTTATTTATTTTATTGAAATTCATTCGATGTATTTTGTTTTATATTTTGCTTTTAAATTTGTGTGATTGATAATTTGTTTGGATATTTTACATTATAGTACTGCATGGTTTAAACGTTTTCCTAAATATTGGTATACTTTTGATTCGTCAGTACACAACATATCTAACCAAACACAACCAACGCTCGCTTCGCCGCTAACCTCGCCTGATTAATGTTAAATACTCGTATACAAATTATATACAAATCAACTGATGTATAACTTATAACTTTATATCAAAAGTAAACTAAATACAATAATTATTAATGGTAATTTAAAACAGTGCAATAAATTCAGTAATTAATGCTTATAGTCGAGTGTTTTAATACCTGACTTGGGTAGAAAAAAATTGAATTCGTGCTGTCCTATAATGGAAAAGATCCATTTATTTATTAATCTAATTTCTATATAATTAAAAAAAAACTCATATAGGAAAATAATCATTCACAATTATGAATCATCATTTAATGGAGATATCTGTTAGGTGATATAGTGTTAATAGAATTAGTTTTGATAGTTGTGATGAAACAGGAGTAGTATTTGTACATTTTTCAAACCAAATCAGTTAAATTTTAATACGCAATACATTACAGTAATCTGTTTATATGTAGTATTGATTATTCAATTAAAATCTTTATTGTGTTTTATTTAGGAAAAATTTACTGTGGGGAAGTAGTTTTGTGTTCATGCACCCTCAGAATTTTTTTTTTTAAAGAAAAAATATATGCTGTACTAAATCTAATATAAAAATTGAAATTGAAACGGACTAGAATTAACGAACTACCTCTGAAGGACTCTTAAAGCATAATTGAAAACTGTAGTATTAAAATAATAAATTTGGTGTATATTGCGAATTAATTAAATCTAATAGATCATCTATCTTTTGTAACATCTATTATGTTTTCGTAACATTACAGTCAGCTTGGTAACATTACGTGTTACTATGAATTCTATTTACATATTTAAAGCTTGTTGTTGATTATTTACAAGGTGCAACAAGTTGGACAGTTACTCATTCAAATGCCAATTACATTACACAAGAGGTTATCTGTAAAGTGAAGATCATTTCGTTGTAAAAAAATTTATTTTGAAAACTCTATGAATATTTTTTATTTATCTTAAATTACATATCTTGTACTACTTCTATATATAACGTCACATGTATTAAGATATTTATCGTAGCGATACACCAGTTTCAATATACCCTCGTATTTTGCACTAGTCCATTTAGCCCCCCTGATTAACAACATTTTTAGGTTCATTGTTACCCGCGAATTGCTTACCACTCAAAAATTCTTTTAATTTCTCAAACAAATGGTAATCAGAAGGAGCTAAGTTCGGACTACATGTTGGGTGATCGTAAATTTCCAATCCAAATGTTCCAACACGTGGTTTCTGTAAATCACGTGTTGGACCCACATCTTGTGGACGTACATTATCATGTCCGCCATCGGTCAGCCGCCAACGTCGCCGATTTTAAACGGTGCGCCGTAACTTACCTACAATTTCGCAGTATGCGTTTGCATTTATAGTCGTTCCACGTGGCATGAAATCAATCAGCAGTACCAAACCGACCCCAAGAGACTGTGGCCATCAGTTTGCATCCACCTTTATCACCTTTGGTCAGTTTATTTGATCTTTGTTGGTAATTGAGAATGATGCCATCCACTTGACAACCGTTTTTTCTGGCTTGTAATATGTAATCCATGTTTTATCACCGGTAACAATTGAATTAAGGAACACATTACCTTTTACTGTGTAGCACATCAAAAATTCCAAGCCAGATCCTATTCGGATTTTTTTCTAACGTTCCGTTAAGAGGTGCAGCATTCAACGTGCACAAATCTTTCTGAGCCGTAAATGGACATGAACAATGCGTCCAATAAAAACTCTTGAAACATCAGGAAAAAGAACGGCCATGTCGGAAATCGTTGAGCAACGATCATTTCTGATTTCATCATCGACGCATTTCAGCAAGCCCTTGGGGATAATCTGGGGGCTCCCCGAACGTTCTTCATCGTGCACATTAATTCTGTTATTTTTAAACTTTTCACACCATTTTCGGACATTTACTTCATTCTTTACATTACCACCGCACCCCGCAACCAACTGGCCATGAGTTTCAGCGACAACTATAACACTACAACGCGATAACTTACTGACAACTGTACATTACTAGCGTTGCCATGAACGACACAGGTTCGCCAGCCTTAAGGAGAGAAATACTTCAGAGATATCCCTTGTAGTTGTAATGGTATTAAAGTTGATTGTAATGTGGAGGCAAATACAATGAAAATACAATTTTCATTGTATTTTTATGAGGAAGAAGGAACAGTGGATATGGATGGGAAGGAATGAGAAAAGGGATCAGTGTATCATCACTTTGTGGAGGACCATATTGTCGTAAAAATCATCGTAATATTACAATTTTAATATTTATTTATTTTCGTAAGCTACAAGCTAACAAACTAATAGGAATTGTTGAGAGAGTAATGTGTAAAAGATGCCAAGCCTGGATTTGAACCCAGGACGTACAGAATGAAGGCCATAGATTCTGCCACTTGGAGGTTGGCAAATTTTAATAGTAAAAAAGTATTAAGAAATTTAAATATACAAATGATTTTTCAGTTTATAGAATCTATTGAAAATTAAACATTTCATTAATGACCTTCTGAATGCATTTTCATGATGAGTCTTTAATATCTTTCGGATATATTATTTGTTTTTTCTGCAAATATTACAGGAATTTTTGACACAGCTTATATTTTCAAAGGGAATTTTCCATATTATATAAGTTATGATTATGAACAGTGACATTCTTTATGAGGGCTGTATCTATAACCCAGCTGGAAGAGTCTCTTACATAAAAAAACTAGTTGTAAGGATCTAGTTGTACCCAAATAATTTCTATTTTACTTAAGACTATTGATCACTACAGTAATCACAACCTTTGAACCTTTATTTTTTTTATTTTAATTTTTTTTATTTTATTTTTATTTTGGTTGTAACGTGACTAAAAATTTTGAGATTAAGAAATACAATTTATTAAAATATAAGCAAGTAATCGAACCCAGGACTCTAAGCTGTTATATTTCAACTCATTGTGATGGTTAGCATTAAAAAGAAGTACAATCTTATTTTTAAGAAAAAAGTAATCTCCAAATAAAACCTTTTTTATTATTATTTATCTGTGAGATAGGATTTTCTTCCAGTACATAGAGCTGGAAAATTCATTTTTGTAAGGCTGGAATTGTATGAACGGATCTGTGTAATGGTGTAAATGGAATTCCTAGTTTGTATTTACAAAAATATATGAGTAATTATTTTAACTACTTTTTTTAAATTTAATACTATACCAAACCATAGACCTGAAACTTCTGCATCAGATAACATAGCAGTTCCAATTATTCAGCAGTAAACATTTCTCGTACTCATTTACGTAATGAAACCAGACGAGATTTCTCCTTGTTATTGTAAAAATTGTTTCTAATTGAAAGGGTTCTCTCATACTTCTATCAAACTCAATATTCTTTCATATTCTTTCAATCCTGTCTTTTCTTACGGACAAATTATGATTTTGGTTTGTCAGTGATATTGGGGATATCATCCTTTTGAACCTAATACAATGCAGTTGTAGTAAGTAGTTGAAAAATGATGTACCTACAAGTTATGTAACTTAATCAATAGAAATAATAGGAAGAAATAGTATGTACTGGGAGGGAATAAAAGAAAGACATTAAATGGTTCATAACTTGTACCTTAAGAATTTATATTCCAGTATGATTTTAGCATCTTGGATTTTTTACGTGGAAATTATATTTTTTTTAACCTTATTACCACCAAGTGTAGTTTTATTTTAACATTTTTTTTATTTTGTATCTGTATTCAAACATTTTTTATTTTAATCTTGGTTGTAATGTGACTAAAAATTTTGAGATTAAGAGATACAGTTTATTAAAATATAAGCAAGTAATCGAACCCAGAACTCTAAGCTGTTATATTTGAACTCATTGTGATGGTTAGCATTAAAAAGAAGTACAATCTTATTTTTAAGAAAAAATATCTCCAAATAAAACCTTTTTTATTATTATTTATCTTTGGGATAGGATTTTCTTCATTGATTTAGAAAGAATTTTATCGTGGTTTTTTTTATAAGCTGGACTCCCGCACAGTGTATGTAATTTGTTGAAGGGGCGTTGTCGGTATGAATATGTGTATTTTTATCTCCGTGACCTCTACAGATGCAGTGAATGTCGACCTTGAAACCGGGTCCATTGCAGGTCTTTGCCTCTTGTATGTCCTGTTGTGCTGGCTTGCATTCTTCGACATCTGCTTTGGTATTCCGTTCTGTTCGCGCTTTTATTATATTTTGTTAGGCCTGTTTTAAATTATTGTATTATTTCACTTTTTTTTTCTTTTTTTTTTTTTTTATTTATTATTACTTTTGCTTTTAACTGTTTTGCGCTATTTGTATTTTCTATTTTTCCGAATAAGGTATTTATTTCAATGTTTTTATGAGTTTTAAAAATGTGTAAAGAACTTTCAAGGGCTTTCTTATAAATCAAAAAATTTTAAGATTTTTCGTTTGTTGTATAGCATCATGTAAGAACGGCGGATCTAATTTTAACAAAATTTTTATCCTGAACTTTAGTCCTGATTGAAATTTTAAAGTATATTCCGGGGAGCCTTTTCTTTTATTTTTTAACAAAAAAATTTTATTTTGCAATTGTCTTTTAAGATATTGGTAACAGTTTTAGGGAAACATTTTGTGCAAAAATATTTCGGGTAACGGAGACTCCTACGTTTTCTGGAGTTGATTTTTTTTTTTTTTAATTAAAATATTAACATTTTTTTAGACAGTTCAGACTAGAACTTTGTCACCATTTTATTTTAGCGAAACATTTACTAAAGATTAATAAAAAAGTAACAATTTTGAACTTGTTTTTAATTCAAATTGGTTGCTGCATCCTATAGCAAAAATGTTTTCTTCAAAAGATAAAAATTAAACGCAAATAAAAATTAAGAACTGCGCGCAATTAAACCCTCTTTATAAACGTATTGATATAGTTGATTTTTAACTGTTTTTATCAAGAGATGAGCCTTTTATTTTGAGTCTAACAATGCGTCTTGTAGTAATATCAATGCTATAAAAAATTAAATTTTTTTCGTTTCGTAAATTTTCTTCTTTGAAATCATACTGCTAAACAACGGACTGCAATATTAATAAAGTATTATTTAATATCTGATTTCCATATTCAAGCGTTTTAATGCGTTTACGTTTATTTGAGTTAAATATATTTTTGTTATTAATTTGTTGTTCTTTTATAAATTAACATTTATATTAAAAATTTTTATGAAAGAAACAATTAACGATAGTTTTTATTTTTTTAATTTACAATTTTTCTTAACAAAGGAAAATATATTCTTGGAAATTTTTGATGTTAGATAAAATTTCATTTAAACAAAAATTGTTTAGACGCTCGTTACATTAGTTATTAATGTAATCTTTATTTATGTTGGTAAATGATAAAACTTATCATAGGTAAAATCTATTATGACTTAGATTATGGGCAGAATAAAATTGTAAATCTTTTTCCCGGAAATTAAGCTTCGGATTGTTGCACAGACTAGTACGAGTAATAGATAACTATCCTCTCCCTCCCTCACACCCTCTCACCTCCCTCTCACACCCTGTGTGTGTGTGTGTGTACGCTCGTTCAGTTAGCTTTTATAGAATTACTAAAAAAAAAACGTTATACCCTAATTTTTTATTTAGCTTTTATTTAAACTTTATTTTCAGAAAAAATGAATTTTTTATATCTGTTAAAAAATTGAACCAACTATCTCTCTTTCTCTATATTTTCTCTATTGTATTTTTCCATTGTACATTTTTTCGTTTTTTAATTATTACTAGCTGCTTAATACCCTCCATCAAAATATTTTGATGTGTACTTCTTTTTCCATTATTTCTTAAAATTAAAGTTACTGTATCAGTCGATGAAAATGTGAATTAGAAAATATGAAAATAGTAACTTAACTATTAAACAGTAATTTTTTTTTTGTAGTTTATAAATTTCTTTATAAAAAATATTTATCAACGTTTTATTTAGCGCACTAATAAGCAAGAAATAAAAGCGAGTTAGTTGCTTGGAAAGTAACGAACAAGGCTGATGTAATGTTCTCGACGGTATATTACAATCTTTTCCTGCTGACCCACCGATTTGATCCAGCGGTGAGCTCGTCATTGCAAATCAGCTGATTTCGAAATTGAGAAGTCCTAAGGTTCGTAGAAAAGGTAGTTACTTTCTTACGGATTTGAATACTAAATCGGAGATATTGGTATTCTTTGGTGGTTGAGTTTCAAATAGCCACATATCTCAGGAACGGTCGATCTGAGACTGTACAACACTACATTTCATTTTCATTCATACATATCATCCTCATCCATCCTCTGAAGTAATACTGTTCGGTGGTTCCGGAGGCCAGAAAAAGAGAAAAGAGAGGCTTTTCCTGCACGTCAACCAGGCCTACGAATACAACACTATCCATCATATTACAACAGTTTAAAAAAATAATCTAACATAGTTTACATAATAAGAGTTTATGATGTTTCTATATTTGGTATAGGTTTATTTTATATTTTTGATATGTAATCGATAGATTTTTTCATGCAATCAACTAGAAATTCTGTATCAGTCATCGTTCTCTTTAAATGAAAGTTCCTGAAGAATTTTTTTTTTAAATTCATTTATTTTTCTTTCTTGTGTATAAAATTGTTAGGAGTTTGTCTTAAATTTTCTTTAACAAATCTTTACAAGTATTAATTATTATTAGTTTGTTATACTGCAACTAGACAGTTTGGTTGATAAAAACTTTTTAAAACAGAGTAAAGAGTTTCAGAAAACTTTGTACAATAGAGATATTTAGATAATTTCAATGAGTTTTTCTAATCAGATTCAATGCTACAAACTATATATTTATAAAATATATAAATTATTAACACTTGAAATTAAATAACTATTACCGTTTAAAACTGTAAATGTAATTCATACTACTCCATGCCTGAATAAAATTTCTATTTTTTCCATTTTAGATGGTATTGTAATGAGATATTTCACTTGTTTCGGTATCGTCCGTGCTTTTGATCCGATCTGATAAACAGTGTTACGACGTGACTTAAAGTGTTGTGTATTTTATTTTAGTTGATAGTAAATAATGACTACGAGAAGGAAACACAAGAAACAACAAGGCAGTGGAGATGGATTTATAAAAAAAGTTTCATCGCTTTTTAATTTGGATTCGGTCAGTTTATTTTTTAGTTTCTGTTATTATTTTTGATTTTTTTTGTGATTTGTTTTCCATTCTGTTTATGATTATTTTAGGAATTTTATTATGTTGTTATAATTTTATGTTCTTTTTGTTATTAGATTTTAATGTCCGTTAAATTCTATTTTATTTTTTGTGATGCTTAAAGATTTCGCCGTGAAATGTTTGTCCACATGGACTTTATAAACGACTTCTTTTATCGGCGTGTCATACAACAATACGTACATTTTTTCATTATGTTTTTATAATTGTACATTTTTTTCCTTTGAAAACAATTTTATGTCGTCGTTTTCAGTGGTTTGGCGTACTACCATCTTCTCCACCTTTCTCATATTTATTAATATTTTTAATACATATTTCATTTTCATCTATCTGTTTTCTTTTTTGTGTTTTATTCTTTATGATCCTGTACCTCTTTATTCCTGAAATTTCTGTTTATAAATTAAACTAATAATATATATTTAAAGCTTCAGTCCTATATATTATAATTACCCTATTAGTTCTTAATTAATCTATTTATTTGCACGGTATGAAAATACAATGTCTGACTTGAATTCAAACCCGTGGTCTTCTTTAATTAATAATTCGAATTTTTATCACTTTACTTGGTAAACACAACGAATAAACTAATAAACGATTACTGAAATAAAATTGAAAAGCTTAAAAATAAAAATAAAGCTATATTAAGGCATACGCATTTCGGTTATTAAACAATTATCATCCGTTTATAATTATGGAGAAACAAGTTATAGTTGGAAGAGAAGTACTTGTCGCTCTAATTAATTTTAAAAAAAGCGTATGTGAATGTTCATATAAGTCATCGCTTTGAGTAATTGATTAAGACCATAATGAACCTGTTCTGATTGGTACAGTCGAGAATTTATTCATGGATGATAATTTGACATGTGTTAAAATAGGATTTAGGTTGACAGATAAGTTTAATGTAATCCAAGGACACAGGTGTCTGTATTATCATAAGTACATAGTCAGTATCAATAAAAAATTAAATTTGTTAGCCAAGGGATATAATTATCCTCGAATTAGTTCTAGCTTGGTTATTCAACTTTCGAGAAATATTACAGAAAATGTTATAATATGGATGTTCCACTGAAAGAATTAAAAATATTTACTTTGTACTTCGCGGATGATCAAATTAAAGTTGTAGAAGATAAATTCAATTTAGATAATATGATTAGAAAGCTTAATGAAGAATATTTGAAGACTTTTCTAAAAATGAGTATTGTCAATTTTAATATTTACCAGTTAAAAAGGGATCAGAGCCTTCCGTCCAGTTTAATGGAATAAGAAATTGATAGGCAAAACTAAGGAAAGTACGTACGAGTCGCTGGCACTGAGCGAGATATTATACCAAGATGAAGCATGGTGTATGAATAAGAGAAATAAAGACCGGTTGTTGGCAATGGTGATGGATTTTCCACGCGTTCATTCAGAAGAAAGTTTTGATATAGTAAGAAAGAGCGAAGTAAGTGAAAGAAATAGAGGGATATTCTAAATGAAATTCAGTGAAGGCAATTAATATGGTTTAGACATGTTAATGAGTAGGAGTACAGATATTTACTAATAAAAGTGATCGGTAACTCTGATAAGAAAACGACTTGGCAGATCTAAGGGTGTGATGAAAGAATAACTACGACGATGGCAGCTAGAAGCTTAGAAAGGCAGGATCCGATGGAAACTGGAAGCAGAATGCAAGAGCTCCAGAAAAAGTAATGAAGAATTAAGGGGGAATTATTAAGTAAAAATAAATTTTAAATAAATATTTTTTGTAGGAAAATAAATTAAATAACGGGAAATAATAAAAACAGTTCTTAAGAAAATAATTCAGTATCGTTTTAGTTAGTCCACATCGCATGTGAAAAATTAGGTTAACAGTTAACATCAAATTTATTTTAAAATGTACTTTATGGAATTTTTATTTAACTATACCTTAGATTTATCGAAAATCCTCTCTGTTCTATCCGTGTTTCATTGCCACGCCCAATCCCGTACATTCGTCTATTAAAAATTTAATTCTTATAACTTCTCTATTTGGTGTTAGTGGATTTCTTTTCTTTGCAGAAGGGTAGAAGGTAATGTTTAGTATTATTATTTTACTTCTTCACTCTCCTTTTCGTTAATCTTTTTAAAGTTTGAATTTATTTTTGAATCAAGGTTCTCGTTTAATATGAATTTACTTACATTGATACCAACATTGTTCGTTTTGTAGTTGATCTGACTTTTTTAAATTTTAATATTTTTACCTGTACTCAAGAGTGTGTGACGTGGTAAAAAACTGTTACAAACCGACCCCAACGAAAATATCGTATGTTCTTAACACATATCTTAACTCATATTTTTCGTTAACTTTAGGAGTACGTTGACTTCCCGGCGCGCGTGTATATGCACATTCTCTTCTATAAATAAAATGGCTTTCATTCCATTGATTGCAGGTTTTGGTTGCAACCTTTCAGAGAAAGCAATTTCTGTGAAATTGCTCTCTGAGATTGTTAATGCTTATAACCTATAAGAGACGATGTTAGACGATTCAAAATGCACGTAATTTATTTACCGTACGGAGTCTAGAAACTATAACTAAAATTTCAGAAACTGATTCATGACATTGGCGTAAAACAAAACAAGTTCGTGCTAGGAAATGGCACATCATCTCTTTTTTTTTACAGAAGTTTGTAATTCGTGGAATGTTATTATCGTAATATTTACGCCCACGTCACGTGTTTATATCTTTCTTATGAAATATGTCTAGGCTTCCCCGACAAATAAAAGAATGTAGCGATTTTAAATGTTAAATTTTCAGAATAGCGCCCAGTTTAGTTTTTAAATTATTAATTTCTTGATATTTTGCAGTTTATAAAATTCTTTTTAGATAAAATATTAACACTTTTTTTGTTCATTATTATTGAAACTATCTTTAACGTTAGCTAAATTAGAAATAAAATATCATTTGTCAGTTTTAACTTTTTCATATCTTTTTTATTACCTTTTTTCTTTTATCATTACATCAGTTGTAGGGAAGATTATGTTTATTCTGTTGCAAATAGTTCTTTTTAGTAGTATCTTTGCTTATTGTATAAAATTGAAGTAAGTTATTACTACATATCTCTTGCATCTCGATCCGTGCATGTTTGTCGGTATATCATGATAAAATTTGCATGAGCATGTATCTGTAAATAAATTTAACTGCTTTTCATTTCTAGTAAAAAAAAATCTTTTTCAACTGTTTATGAGCCTATTATTATTATTATTATTATTATTTTGTATAGTGCTTATGGAAGTAATAATAATAATAACAATAAATAGTAGTTATAATTTCTCTTAGTTGAAGTAAATATACTTAAAGTATCACCACATAATATTAATAAAAATTACATTTTTGTTTATGGTAAACTACAATATATAAAATGCACAATATCACATAGAATACTAGGTTCTGGGTTTGACTTTCGGTTAAACTTGACGTACGCTATAAAATTAATTTCTTGTCTTTATCATTAAGTAAATTGTAAAAAACGAGTGCTGTTAAAATTAAATAAAACAATAAGTTACGCTTATTATTTGAAACTTTTTTGTTAATGTCTCACATTCATGTAAATTTTACGTTCTGTAAGAATATTAGGATGGAGTATCCTAATCCTAATACATTTCGAATTTTCCCTAAACCATTCTAATCGGTAGAAATTAGATGCATATTTTCTACGGTTATACTTTATGATCCTATTCTAATAGAATACTCGTATATATTTGATTATGATTGTACTTCCAACAAGATGACATAAAAATTTGTGCATTCCTTTTAACCTACTTCTAAGAATCACAGTAAGCGTGATTCTCTAATCGCTGTGGATATTTCTGAATAAAGGAAGGAAATTCTATGAAATTTTTTTATTTCGGGATCTTTTTTTAAACCATGTATTAGAGATGAAATAGAGAGTAAAGGAATAACGTATTTCCGGTTAATATTCTGTACGTCTTGGAATCATACATTCTGACAGAAGTATCATATGTAGTGCAAAATCTTAGCGTCATCGATTCAGACATTTCGTTCATCAATCAATTTTTAGAACGATTTTACTGTTTAATTACGTATTGATTTGCAGGTAGAAAATTCTTTCTTGAGCTGGAAAAGAAAAGATATACAAAGCAGAGACCTTGAAAATTTAGAATTTTTACCGTACGGAAAAGTGGTAATTGGCATCTGTATAAATAACGTATGTATATAACCAATTAATTTGGATGGAAGTTAGAGAGACTCAATCTTCACTATCTACAGCTGATATGGAAGCGTAACAGAAAAGACGTATGATTTTTTCTGACGCGTAATATTTATTTATGTTGGATAATCTTGTTTTATCATTCTATTTTGTTTCTTCATTTATTTCAATCCTTAAAATTCTTTTACTGTTTATGTATTACAAATGCATACATTATACTTAATAATGCTGATGTAGCCGTTAAAGCACTTGTAGTAAGTTAGAAGTTCTTTGATGTTGTGTGGTTAAACTCCAATTTATGAAGGTTGCTGCCTTTTCCCTAGATGTGATTGACGCAACTGAACTGTAATTATGTAGTCAGCCATTTTCAAAGTTGTATAGTCTTGGAAAAAAAAAATCTCAGCTGCATTATGCTGTATGTCGCGAAAGAAAAACATTGTCTTAGAAGAGTTATGTCTTCACATACACTTCTTGTTTATAAAAAAGTTTTTTTTATTTTGTATTAAATTTTGTTTCTTTCTTTGTTGTACTGTAGAAATTACGACGGGTAATATGAATGATTCTTTACTCTTAACGGTTGTATTGACAGCCACGATATTTTTGTTTTACTTTTTGTTTACATGTAGGACTTACGAGTCCTCGTATACTCTTTCTAAAATGTTTGAAGATTCCCAGCAGCTTTATTGGAGACTTTTTTCCTTTCCCATCCCTATTTGTTTATGAAACTGATGTTTAATTACACTAGTATTAAAACAGGAGTTTTTAATAGATCAGGATTTAATAGGATAGGTTTAAATAGATCATTTTGCCAAAAAATGATATATTTCTAGAAAATCAAAATTAATAAATAAATCGTAAAACAAGTAAAAGAAATAGTTAAGAAAAAAACCGCCATAATATGAAACCCAATCGAAGATTTTGTTAAACGTACTTAGAGTAGTTTATTTTATTTCATCCCGAAATTATGAATCATTGAAGTTGCTGTATAGATATAGCATTTTTTTTCTTGAAATAGTTCGTAAAATTTATATAATCTATTTATAGACAAGCTGTTTCCTTTGTATTATATACTATAGAATGTAGTTATGTTGTAGATGGTTAACAATAACAGTATTGTGAATATTCTTAAATAACCAGTGCAGTATATTCACGTACTTTACCTACTTCCGTAATAAAGATGCCTTGTTAAGAATTTTTAGTTTATTTTTATATGTTCCTTATATGTAGGTCTGATAAAGTAGACGTTGCACGATTATTCTCTGTTTTTTTAATTTGTTCTTGTCGTTGTATTTTGGAAAATATCCAGTGATATACAGTTTACGTTGTTTTTTAGCCGATGAATATTTTAAGTTGTTAAATAGATAACTATGATTTCAGTAGCGTGTATATGTTAACTTCTGTATACTAGAGAAGTAAGTCTTATAGTTAAACTTAATTTTATTGTGAAAGTAAAAAGGATTGTTGCTCAGAATTTTCGATAATGTTATATTTTTTTATAGTTAATTTGAAAATAGTAAAATATTTACCTAAAAAACTGTTTACCTACAAAAAATGAATATCTCAAAATGTGTGGTTATTTCGTTGTCAAAAAAAATATATACAACTATAAAATAGTAATAAATAGCTGATTCCTATGAAACTACAGAGTATTTCTACCACTATTTTTAAAAAAAATTACGGAAAACTATTCATAATTATTTTAGGAAATGCCAGTAAAAACCATAACGTTTGCAAGAGAACTGTTTAAATTATATAAATTCTAATACCCTTCACGATCGAATGCACTCCCCTTGCATTGCGTTGAATAATAATAATATCATGGTTGGAGCTTCAGCAGATCGTATCCCCGCCCTTTAATTGTCAATCAGTCGTATAATATTATTCCCTTGTTGAATTTTAATTTCTATAAGGATATTCAATTATAAACAAAGAAATTTCTCCATTATTATTAATGAATTGTTTCCTACTTGATAACAGGATATTTTTCAAAAAAGTTCGGTCTCTGCTAAACTAATTTTATCAGAAATGTCCTAGTAGTTTTGGATCTGCGGCCGATATCTCCTCTTATGAGACAAAAAATTATTTATTCTAGTTTCAATCTTTATTTGTCTATTTATGAGGCAGTTGAATTACGGGGTGTTTTTATCATTTTTTTTGGTATTAGAACCGATTTTGAACGACAAATATTGCGTCAGTTGAGCGTCTGCCTGAATAACTTATAGTTTAAAGAGATATTAAGAGATTATTACGGGAATGTGTGATAATTTTCTTTTAGAAAAACATTTACATCTTTTCATTGATGGCTCTTTTATATCTAAAGGTAAATGATTTTTGTTTTAATAAATTCATTTAAGATATATATATATATATTTTCATCTGAATATAAACGACCGAATTTTTCTAGTGATTGTGATTAAAGGATGCCCGGTTTCTGGATGTTGACTTGAGCCTTCCTGTAAGCGGTATTTGTTTTATTATAGCGATTTTTTCGAATCAAGGTCGCCGCCCATTTTTATCTACTACCTTTCCTTATTGTGGATTCTTTCTTCCCAATTTTTTCGGCTCTGTTGATACGTTAACCCTACTCGCGCCTTGTCGAGGATCTCAAAGCCCGTAGATCCAGCGTATCTTGATGTAATTCGGTGCGGGAGCTATCCGAGGATAATCCAGACTTTATTTTCTGTTTGATGTTCTGCGGCACATCCTTATAAGCATCATAAAGCCGGCTTCGTAATCCTTCATAAAAAACAAATTACAGCGCCCGATAGCTATTTCGCTTTCAGTTTGGGTTGATGTACAGTCACTTGTATAAACGTAGGCATTAGTTCGTTTGTTTTTATTGTATAGTGTATTACCAAGAGTTTAGAATTTTTTAATTATGTGGATTAAATCTGTTGTAATAATTAGAATGTAATTTATAGTAAGAAATGTGTAACATCTTATAAAATTTACTAGTGTCATCTTATTAAAGTAATGTTTGTTTTTCACTAATATCTTTGTTACTATTTCTGTGTATGCAAATGAAGCATTTTTATCGGTACAATATGACAGTGTTATTTCTTATTTTTTATTGTAGTTAGATAATGGGTGGATTTACTGTTACCAAAATGAAGAGTGACATGAATGAAGGACAGCTTAGAAAGCAATCAATATTATTAACTTTTTTTTTTTTTTTTAAATTTAATATTATGTTATTGTTTTGTAGTTGTTTTGTACTGTAATTACTTTTTTTATTAATATGAATTTTTTTCAACATGTTTTAGGAAACAATTGTGATTAATTTAATTTGTAAATATAATTATTTTTGTTGTAGCAAAAAATATATATTTGGAAAGCTACTTTAAAATGCTTCGTAGCGCGTAATTTTTATGTTTAGCCTGATAAAATTTATTTTCAATAATAACGTAAAATAAATCTTGCAGTTATAATACACACGCTACATCTTTTCCTGTAAGTTTGAAACTTAATAATTCGCTTCGTAATTAGAGGAAAAAAAATCGCGGTCGGTTTTATTTTATTTCTTGTACCATTTTCTGTTAACGTACACAGTATATTGTCTATTTTTATTTGAAAGTCTAATAAAACCTTATTGTGGGGTTTTATTAGCGACTCTTATTTAACTCCTTATTAATCTTTTCTTACTATACTTGCCAAATTTGAATATCTTTTTGGGTAACTGTTTATAGAACTTTTTAAAAGTTTCATCCAAATCAATTCAAAGATTTTTTTTTCAGACTTTAAAAATATGTTCTGTTTTTTACGATAGTTCAGATAAAAATAAGTGCGTTTATTTATTACAGAAATAAAGAAAACGTTATTGTGCCGCGTATGAATTGATATTTCGAAATAAAAATGCGAATATATATTTTGCTGATATTATGCAGTAATGTTTCTTGTCCTCATACAAATGTACATCCGGATCAGCAAATCTGCGGGACAGCAGATAAATCTGGTTAACATCCATGGCATTACGTAAAAATAAAGCGAATGAAAAATCGCTTTAAAACTTTACTAGTTTATTTGGAAGAAAAAAAATGACAATATTTTTAAACTTAAAATAGATTCCTTCAATTTTTAAGATAAAAAGTTCAAAATTACTTTGAAAATTATCGAAAAACGGAAACAAGATAACAGGGAGTTCCTTATACTCATATAAAAATTAATAAACATAATTTATTTATTGACTTTCTATTACTTTTTACAATACGAAAGGTAGATAGATGCCTATTTGGAAAAAAAACCTTGATTTTTATAATAGTCAAGCTATAAATTTGCCGATGAGTTTGAAATTTTAATTACTCGTTTTATAATTACGATAAAAAATCAAGAGCGATGTGACATTACTTCTCAATAATTTTTATGTTGACCTGCGCAAAATTTCAGTAAACTACTGATAAGTCATCAAATAATTAATGAATTTGAAAGGACAAAAGTAACTGATCTAAACTATTGTATTTATACTTTCTCATTGTCCTCCACAAAATGTTAATTTAAATTAATATTATTAGTATTTAAATTACGAATGATTATTTTATATAATAAGGAAAAACGTACATAGCTTAGCTAAGCTGAATAAGAAAATGTATATAATAGTATTAAATATATAAATATAAAAATAAAAATAAACAAATTACGACATATTTTTATTTAAATAATAAATTATATTATTACGTAATATAATAACGATCACATAATAAAATTGACTACAACCCGCTGTCGAGCAACGTTGCTCGTAATCCAATGTACCGGATAATCATTCGATGCGTAATTAAATTGATCAGGTTCTCGTTTATAACCCCGAGAAAAGCCGGGTATATTCGTATAAGCTAGATATAAACGTAAATTACATAAAAATTAAGAAAAAGATCTCATTAAAGCTAAATAATTATTAGCACATCAAAATTAAGTATCGGCTGCCAAATAATTTTCAAGATATTCTTAAAATAATTTAAACTGTAAAGTTAATGCAACAAGCAAAGCAAAGAGCTTCATTATCAAACTAAGAGAATATTATAACAATAACGGTAAAACATAACACAACCTAAGCTTCTATAAAGTAATCAATTATTAATGCATCCATTAAAGCCATCGTAAAAATTAAATAGCGATTAAACGAAGAGGAAAAAATTACAGTTGAAAGTAGACCATAATTTCATTCATTATTCATTTCAATCGATAAATAAAATACCACAGTGTAGATCTGACCGTCTGCAATTAATAAATATACAAGATGAGTTAAGTACATAAGTAAGTACAAAAATATAAATATAACAGAATAATTCTAATTAAAATAAATCTGAAAATTAAAAAAAGAACTGCTCAAAAGCATCTTTTAAAAATTTTGATGTGGATACCACATGATTTCCTTGTATGCCTATTAAATTTCATATACACAATTTTTTTTCCACGAAAAGTACATTAGCGTTTACTTCATTAACACCTTTTTTTTTTAATACTGAATTATTATTTACCGTAAATTTATTTTACCATCAGAGGTTAATAATTATTAATAAATCAATATATTTAAGTTAAAAAAAGAGGAGATGAAGTCTGATTCGATCCGATGTAAGACCCAAATATTTCATTTAATTAAAGTTTCATTTGGCTATAACTCTGGAACCAATGAAAGTAAGTACCACTATACATAAAAAAAAGCTCTCAATGTGAGTTTATTACTGCATCTAAGAAAATGTACAAAATCCAATTTTTTTTTTGGATTTTAGGCTTTTTTGGTAACTTTTGATTCAATCGATTGCAATCAAAAGGGGAAGTGCCCAACTCGGTGTTACAACAGTCCTAAATCCAAAATTATAATAATAATTTTTCGATGTAGGTGAGATATGTTGTACGTACAGGCGGCACACCGAAACTAGTCAAAATGGATATTTCCGTTGAAATCCGAAAACCGAAATTTCGCACAGTACTTCCTTAAGGAAGTGAAGAGCAATTAAAAATTGTTATTCCGATCTATATACGTCCCCGTTATAGATAAGGCAACATATATCGCTACAGCCGGAAAGTAAACCAACACAATTAATATAAATAAAAGAAGATAAATCAATAAAAATATTAAAAAAATTGTCTTTAATATAATTAATTAAATTAACAATAAAAACGCTATAAAATGAAAATCGTGTATGGTCATTTCCATTCGCTGGTACCAGACTCCCTTTTTCAAACCGGTCAATTACGCCCCCAGTTATTGCTAACAATTAGAACGGTTTAACACTCACCAACCCACCTGCTTTATGTTGCTTCGTTTATGTGCTTCGTTCTCCCGTCGCTATTCCCCTTCAGACCGTCCTCTGAAGGCCTGTCGGTGTACCGCTTGGGGACCCTAGTTGTCGGAGGAAGCAATCCACTACCCGTGCTGAAGGGAGTCGCATGTGCTGACAATGACTTAAATTGTTGGGAAGAATTATTGGCTGGTGAAATACGAATTAGAAAACGTTTCTTCACTATCGCTACCTTCCATATCATCACTGTGTTGCTTCGGTCGAGTCCAGGCCGGATCGGTTCGATTCTTAGTATAAGCAAGTAATTCTTTCTTTCTAGCCTGCACTTTCGTAAAACGGAGTATAAAAAATTTACAGACCGAAAATGTCATAATCTTATGGTTCACAGAGGATAGTGCAGGCCTCTTCTTTCGTACGTCGGGCGACTACTGGGTCTCTTCTTTCCTATTCGTCGCTCATTTTTTATATCCTTCCGGCAGAACTTTCTCATCTTCTTGGATTGGGAAAAGAATGATGGGTGGCACAAAAACCTGTACTCGAATACAGTATGTAGGAGTTGCCTGCATGCAGTTTTTACCAATAAAATAAAATAACGTAGAATATTGACAAAATTAATATAAATAACGAGAGAAACGGCAGCAAAAAATAAAATGCATGGAAAAAAGTAAAAAATAGATGAAAAAAAAATACCACAGAAACTAATAAAACTATTTTAAGTGGATGGATTAATAGCATCGAAAAATAAAACAAATTAAATTAGACAAAGCTATTATAAAAGGCTAGACAAAACATATACTATACGATTCGTTTCAAAAGATATACTCGTATACAGCTGATGATCACTAATAAGTGCGAAATATGTTTTTGCTTTTAACTGGGATATTAAAACCAAACATGATTAAAGGAAAATAAACTACTTAAATTTATTATTACGGTTATTTTTTCGGAATAGCAAGGTATTATTTACTACGAGGGTCGGAGTTGACCGAGTAAAATTCCTACGAAGGAAGCAATTGACCGGGCTCTTTTTCAGGCGGATGGAACTGACCAACGTCGATCAAAATTTTCACCAGGGTTTACAAAATAAAAATAAAGTAGTAAAAACTATACAGTAATTCTAATAGCTCAGTCTTAGTTGAAAGAGCGGGAATCTAAAAATGTAGTTGCTAAAAACAACAATTTAAATATGTCAAATGAAAAGAAAAATTGAAAACAGTGTAGAGGAGGCGTATTTGGTTATTAAGTAAATAAAAACCAGACAAATCAGCCGTAGTCCGATATTGTCTGGAAATTAAAAAAAAACATGTGGCAATCGCGGGACTGGCTGACAGAAGTTATTACTTCTTTTACGAGTTATGGATGTATGTTTTTTCTTGAAAAATTTCCCCCATTTCCACACACACATATATGAAATTTGTGTGTGTGTGTGTATATATATATATATA
>JAAAKQ030170598.1:0-12500 GCA_010016005.3 Zanna intricata
CAGGCAACGGTTGGAATATGTAAAACAAATTGTTAGGGATGTAGGATGTAGGAGGTATACCGAAATGAAACGACTGGTACTAGACAGGGAATCTTGGAGAGCTGTATCAAACCAGTCAAATGACTGAAGACAAAAAAAAAAAAATTAAGGGGAAAAACGATTAAAATATTAAAAATGAAATATCGATTTTTTTTTTTTTACAAAACTTACATTTTAGCAGTAGCAGTGGCGAATATAGATTATAATTTTGGGAGGCCCATAACCCCCCCCCAATTTTTAAAATTAACTATCACCCCCAAAGTTTTAAAAAAAATTAAACTCCCAATCTAAGATTATTTAAGGATTGTTTAAAGGAGGTTCAAACACAGTGAATATTTGACAATGAAAACAGAAAATTTTTTTTTAATACCAATTATCTATACATTGAATTGTAATTAAAAAGAAGATTGCCTTTTTTTATGTAGGCCAATGTTTACAAAATGAAGTCCAGATTTCTTGGTACGTTTGAAAACTCGTCGAGAACTTCTTCGTCACTAATTAGGCGTCACTAAGAACGCCACACCTGTACTTAAGTTATTAACGATTCATTAAACTTACTAAAGTTAGCTTAGTAATATTTAAAAATTTTTATATTTTTTCTGATTTCGGGGGGAGCCAGGGCTCCCCCCCTTATATTCGTCCATGTTTTTTAGGGTTTAGCTAGTTCATATAGACAAAAAAACACATGCATATATGTGTATCGTACTGCTTTTGGTCTTGCATCTGGGTATTAACCTATCTAATAGTTAAATTTATTTAACTCTTTTAATTCGTTAAGGGGAGTCAGGGAAAAAAGGAAATTTTTTACCTGCAATGTATTTTTAAATAATAAAAGCTTTTTTCCAAAATAAACATTTTTTGGAAAATGAAATATAAGTTTTTTGTTTTTTTGTTCTTTTTACTTTCGGGTTAAATATTTTTCATAAAGTCTTTAAAAGTTTACTTTTATATAGATGATATCAAGAATATATATAATTTGTATTTAAATATAGACCATGGATTTTTTCCCTACTCCCCCGGACCGGACTAGCAATTAAGCAAAATTCAGTTCGGGGGAGTGTCTTTTACCTCTAACGGACCTCTCCGCCTACCAGCTATATATCCAGCTTGAGAGGTCAGCCCGCCGGGTCTAGATCATTTTTCGTGCCTTCTCTCTAACGTTAGGAGGGGTGACCGGATTCGGCTATCCGTTTCCGGGCCCCGCCACCTCCGCCGAATCTCGGTCTTTCTTGGATTCTTCCCTGGATCTAATACGCAGAAAGATTTTTGACATTTTTTTTATCCTCTATATCGAATGGAGTATTAGATTTAGAGAAAATTTACTTACGAAAATTTTTTAAGCTTAACCAATTTTTTTAAAATTTTTCATAAAATTTATTTCCTACCTCTAAAAAATATACATTCCATTTTTGAGTCTAACTCTTATTTTTTGTATTTTATTTCTATGCATTATATTTCCTCATTTTTAATTTTTGTATTTTGTATTTCTAATTATTATTTTTTTTTTTTTGTATTTTTCTTCAGCTAGCTTTTCAGTAGCTTTGGTACTTATATTCCGAACTCGAATTAAGAATGAATCTTTTTCATTACTTTCATCAGAGTTATAATAATTTAATTTTCCAATATTACAATAGATGAAAACACTCTTTTTTTGTTTAAGTATCATTAATTTACCGGTATCTCTACAAGATTTCTGTACGACAGAAAAATCCATTTTCGCTGTATAACTATTGCGGAAAAATAAATTTTACTTGACAAAAATAAAAATGCCTCAACGGCAGTAGCTTAATTCCCGCCCCCCCCCAAAAAAAAAACGTGGAAAAATTGCAATTACTGCTACAGGCTTGCCAGGCCGGATGTAGTTGCACCGTAAATGTAGAACCCGAACGGACCAGACCTGAGGCTCACGAGGACCTTTGTGGGATTGTTTTGCACTCCATTCTCTAAGTTATCGTGGCGAGATAATGTTAGTCTACGTGAGTAGATACTAGCATACGTTTGCTGAGTAGGTGGTGATATAGGCGCGGGGTTTCGTGCTTTCGCGAAGTTTTTCCAGCGCGTTTAGAGGTAGTGGTTTCGGGCACAGTGTCCTACGTCTTTGCAGAAGATGTCGGACACCGGCCACCAATTTGCGGTTAATTGCCGATGTGAATGTCACTTGAGGCATTGGCATCGGCGACATCCCCGAGGTCGTTTGAGACTGTGGTGTTATCAGACCGAAGTAAAAGACGACCTCCGGTAGAGCCCATCAGAGCTAGGAACGGAGGGGGTGGTTGTGGCAACGGTAACGCCACTTGGCGGGCGTTTTTTCCCTCGGGGGGGGGGAACTCGGATGTAAATATAGTAATACTAATAAACAGTCTGGATTTGGAACAAACTCAGGCCGACCAGTCCTAGAACATGTAATTAATTGAAATCCAACCATAGAAGAACACCTGTATATCCATAGCCTAGCATTCAAATCCTTATAAAAGTAACTGTCTTTACCAGGACTCTAACCTTAGAACTCTACTTCGAAAATAAGCTGGTTTTGCGATGACTAACCCGGCGGTTCCAATATTCATTACCGAATTAAAAATAAAAATCTGATGTAGACAATAAATGGACTTCCTTATTTGTACGCCTATTAAATTACATATACACATTATTTTTACAATTGGAGTTTAATAATTATTAATAAATCACTATCCTTTTGAGATCCAAATAATTAAAATAAAAATAATTAATTAAAATTTTATTTCTCTATAATTCTGGAACCAATGAAAATACGTCCAATTTTGCTTTGGATTTTGGGATTTTTTTGAACACTTTTAGTTCAGTCGATTGTACTCAAAATGAGAGGTCCACAACTAGATGTTACAACAGTCCTAAATCTAAAATCTCAACATCCGACGGCTTATTGTTTTTGATTTATGCAAAATACATACATACAGACTACAAAAATAGTAAAAAAGTTATATATGTACAAAATTTACTGGATATTTCTGTAGAAAAATGAATTTTTCACCATCACAATTCTTCCTTTACTTTATACAAGGAAGTAAAAAAACAAAAACAAAACAAAAAAAAACGAGTTGACTGTTAAAAATATTTACTTAACTAGTAGCATTGGTAACCCTATATGATTTGAACAATGAAAAGTAAGGATTACAAAAAATTCCTTTAAAAAAATAATACTACAAATATTATCTAATTTTAAAAGTAATAAATGGATACATTAAAATATTGTTGACCATCTGCTGATATTCAAATCTTTACAGAAATATTAAAAATATTTGAAAAATACAGTCTTCAGATTAAATTCAAATGAATATATGCATAAAATCTTTCTTTGTATTACCAGAAGGTTTTTTTATTACTTTAGTAATAAAAAAATTTAATTAGGTTAAAAGACTGATCATTTCAGTTATATTAAAGTTGAACTATTACGAAAAGCGTAAATATTAATAAAAATACAACGATTAATATCAACGTCCTCTGTGAGTCAAACCCTTTGTTCCGTTTATAACAAAAAAAAAAGGCTTTAAATTTTAAAAGTAAACGGATTTTTCTCCTATTTAGTTGAAGCATTGTATATAACGTATCGTTTCATACAGAAAGGGGTATTTTAATTTTTAAAAAGACTGTCTCAGTCATTTTTATACTTACGATACATATAAAGTACCATACATACATACTTGTACATTCAAATGAATCTATGAATGTCAAAAGGTTTTTTTGAATAAAAAACTGAGAAAACAAATAAAATAACATCGCTCACACTTTTACAAGGTGATTTATTGTTCAAATGTGTTATTTCTATACGTAAGCTATGCGATTCTGAAAATGTTAATTTTTTAAGGGAAAATTGCTTTCATTGTAGTAATTATGAGTATTTACGAAGAATGTAACAAAGTTTCTAGACATGTTCTATTGGTGAAAATAAATAAGAAAGATCAAGTTA
Organism: Zanna intricata; assembly: GCA_010016005.3. Lineage (NCBI taxonomy): Eukaryota > Metazoa > Arthropoda > Insecta > Hemiptera > Fulgoridae > Zanna > Zanna intricata. Next base: position 3,983 of record JAAAKQ030170598.1, read on the forward strand.
AACATCTGTTTTATAATGAGGTTAATCTAAGGGTAGATCTTCTTTTCTGATGAGTGGGCGGAAGTTAGGTTTAGGTTAGTTTATAGGTTTGACGCGAGTGGGAGGAAGGTTTATATTTAATATTAAAAAAAAATGTGTATCAAAAAACGATGTGGGCGCCTGGGACGAATCGTGGCGATGTCTAGAGCATGAGAGGCAGCCTGTTTACTGAGAATGCCTTGGTCCAGGACATACGCAAAATTGTACTGGATCGGGGTACTTCTGATGACGCATTCGGGCCCCTGTTGAGAAGGTATGAGATAAGTCGCGCACCGGTGAGGGAGGGGCACATGTGTGGAATGCACATGTCGCTCCTATGGGTAGGCTTAAGTTAGTAGGATAGGGAAGAGTAGCCCTCAGGAGGAATGGCACGTCGTTTCCCACAAGCGGGGAGTTTTAGTGCCCTAGTGATCCCAGGGTGACCTCGATGCGGGGGTCCAGATTGGTGGGTCAATAAGTTAATCTGCTACCACGGAACTCGGGGCCGGCTGGCGACATGGTTCCAGCTGCCCCCGAGTGTAATTCTCCAACTTCTTTAGCTTAGCTTTGAAGTATGTTTCCTATTTTTTTATTATGCGACACTTCTAGGCCCACGATGGATATTCCATGATTTATAGAGCCAATGCGTACTTGGTATGATTTTTCGTGGAAGAAGCTTCTTATCGATCAACCCGGAAATTTAAACGGTTGTTCAGTAGATATAATGGGCTTATATATCTATCTGATAAAATCGTAATTCTCACTTCTTCTTAAATAAATACATAATAGATAAAAATAAAGTTCCTTGCGAAGTTTCAAGATTTACTAAACAATAATCAATATTCTCTGTTTTTTCATTTTTATATGTTGAAGTTAGAGAATTCAGTTTCATTCTGTTTAAAAAAGTTGTTTTTTTTACCTACTCCAATACGGTATTTTTACTTCCTTGTACAAAATAAAGGAAATATTGTGAGCTCGAAAAATGTCGGTTTTCAGATTTAAACGGAAATATCCATTTTGACCCAACCTGAATCCATTTTGACTAGTTAGGCGTGACGTCTATACATATGTACTTATCTAGCATAACTGAAAGACGATTAGCCGTAGGATGTCGAAATTGTAAATTTAGGACTATTTTATCATGTAGCTGTATATCTCCCCTTTTGATTGCAATCGACTGAATCAAAAGTGTCCAAAAATCCCCAAATCCAAAATAATTTGGAATTTTGACTTTTTCTTAACTGCAGTAATAAGCTCTCATTGAGCGCTTTTCAATGATGTATCATGTGTGGTACTTATTTTCATTGGTACCACAGTAATAGCCGAATAAAACTTTAATTAATGAAATATTTGGATCTTTCAAGGGTACAGATCGGTTCAATCAGATTTCATCTCCTTTCCTTTTTTTTAACTATTTTAAAAATTTAAATATATTGATATATTAATAATTATTAATCACTCGTTTAAAAAAAAAAAATTACAATAAAAAATAACAATAAAAATGTTAAAAATATCAGAAGTTATTAAAATTTTACGTACTTTTAATTTAGAAAAAAGTCTGTCTAATTAAATAAGCGTATAAGGAAGTCATGTAATGTTTACATCATATTTTTTAATTATTAAAAGTAATAAATCATTAAAAAGAAAAAAAAAATTAAAATATTCCTCTCTTCAAATTATTGAATGAATATGTTATTTGTACAATTAATATATACTTCATTCAATAACCAATACTTTAAAATTTAAAATATCTTGTTGAAGAATGATTCAAAATAAGGTGTTCATTAAATGTGTAATTTCCAAATCCTTTATTACCTCCTGTTGGAAGTACTTTAGAGAACAACAAGCACAGTATATAAAATGTATGAAGTATTACTTTACTGGTACCACAGCTCTACGCTGTACTGTAAGAAGAAAAGTGTTTTGGAAATCAGTCTTTGGGGTCAATTTTTTCAAAATCTTGCAAATATAATCCCGCTTTATATTAAGCACAGCACATATGTACTTAGCCCACCGGGATGGTCTATTAGTTAACGCGACATCGCAAATCAGCTGATTTCGAAGTCAAGAGTTCTAAGGTTCAAATCCCAGTAAAGATAGTTATTTCTACACGGATTTGAATACTAGATCGTGGATACCGATGTATAAAAGTAACTGCCTTTACTAGGATTTGAACCTTAGTAATCTCGACTTCGAAATCAGCTAATCTGCGATGACGAATTCACCACTACACCAACCGGTGGGTAGAATCTCTATTCTAGACTGTTATGTAGACATATTCGGAAATATGTCCCTTTCTTTTTCTGTGTAACTTCCTGAACTATCGTATTACTTCAGAGGATAAATGAGGATGATATGTGTGAATGTAAATGAAGTGTAATCTTGTACAGTCTCAGGTCGACCATTCCTTCTAAGGTTCAAATCCTAGTAAAGATAATTATTTCTATACGGATTTGAATACTAGATCGTGGATACCGATGTTCTTTTTGGTGGTTGGGTTTCAGTTAACCACACTTCTCAGGAGTGGTCGACCTGAAATTGTACAAGACTACACTTTATCACATTCATCCTCTGAAGTAATACCTTACTGTAGTTCCGGAGGCTAAACAGATAAAGAGAGAGCAAATGTGTACTTCCTGCTTATCTTACTACTAAAAAAAATTTGCCTTCCAAAAATTCTAATCGTAATTTCCAATTAAAATCGAAAAAAGTATTGCATAACAGAATTTATTTTATGTTTTCCTAACCATAAATATCCAATAAATATATCCACATAAACTTTTACCCGGTGTCGAGATATTTACGAAAAACTAATATAAAAACAGAATTTCTTCTTATATATACGAGGCAAAGTATATATTCTTCTCGTATATAAAAGGCAAAGTACGTTTGTGTGTACGCTATCGACTAAAAAAAGTACTGGACCGATTTAAGCGCGGATAAAATAGGGAAAATTGGAAGAAGTGGTAAAGGGAAGAAAAAAAAAGTATTAGTGGGAAGGTTAAATTTTATGTAGTTTCGTAATGTTCGGTTTTTAATGTTTTGTTAATCAAACTTTCAATTGTGTTCATTTAATATGTATATACAGTATACTCTAATCTAGCAATAGCGAATGATTGTTGGGTCTGCTAATTATAAATATTTATAAAAAAAAATATAAATTATTGTACGGACGTGTCATTAGAAAATAAAATTTCCAAACCATAATTTTTATTAACTATACGTGAATAAAATAAAAAATCACGAAAATTAACCGCCTTTTAAAAATCATTTTGAAATTAAACAAAATTTTTCCGTTTTGGTTTTACCCTCAGTTGTAATACTTGTATAATATTATTAATCATATGTGGTTACATTTTGTTTCTCGGTAAATAAATGTTTTGTATTTACACAGAAGAAACCACAGTAACTTGTGACGCATGAATTGTTAATGTTAAAACAAGAATGAAACTTATAATACTCTTCTAATAATGGGAAATCCAACTTATTTAATAAAAGAAGATAAAATATTACTTATATTCTTGTTAAGACTTTTTTGTCCTACTAATCCCTATTCAAAACTGAAAAAAATCCCGTAATATACGTCAGTAAAGAGAGATCAAAATTTTCTGATATTTTATTATTATTATTTTTTTTTTAATATTATACTTCATAAAATTTGGTAAAAATATATTATTATTGTTTCATCTGACTTAAGTCCTATTAATCGTCATACGAATGATTTTAATCAGAAAATTATAAAAATTTAATAAAGTTTTTTTTCGTGGATTATCCGTCTCACCAGAAAAATACGTGAAAAACTTTTTCTTCTATAATTTTTTTATTTAACCGTCAATATTCCAAAAAAATTTCATGTTTTTTCCCCCTTACTTAATGAACATCGCTAAAAAAAATTACCTAATTAAAAAAAAGCAAAATAATAAAAATTATTTAAATTGAGTTAATTACCGTATTGTATTTTATACGGTATGTTATTTCAAATATAAATTGCAACTTTGTTGGTCCCAGATCATAGGTAGCTACGTTCCTTGTTCTAAAAGTACAATTACTTTTTTATATTAGTGGATCATCACATAAAAATATGATTTTAGAATTTATCAATAGGAAACAAGTAGCGTTAAAAATATAATGACCGGACTTTCTGTGTCACCCTGGCTTATACGTTACTATATTAGGAAATCTATATAGGGGGGCTTAGTTGTATAAATTATAACTTTATCGATTCCTCACTTTAGTATATTTACGTATTCAAATGTATATGTATATATACACATTTGAATACATATTTGTATTCAAATACATATTTGTATATGTATATATATATATATATATATATATATTACTTTTTAGGGAAAATATTGTAATCGGTCCGATTTGGGCATATGTGGTTTTCACCGGATGATTACGATTAGACACCCCAACAACCAGATGGAAATTTTCCGGATGTTTTTTATATACGTGTATGCGAGATGTCTACCGGTCTCCGTGGCTGTGTGGTATTGTCCGGAGGTCCCGGGTTCGAATCCTGGTCAGGCATGGCATTTTCACGTACGATACAATTCATTCATCTCATCCTCTGAAGTTATACCTTAATGGTGATTCCGGAAGTTAAAAAAAAAAAAAATAATAAAAATGTTAGATATCACCCTCTAAATCACCTTACATCAAGAATTACTGGAACGATTTTTACCAAACTCCAATAGATTACTTCTATAGATGGAGCATTGATGCCATTAAATTTTCAACTTAAAAGGTCGACGAGGTGAGGTTGTAGAGTAAGGTCACCCTCAGCATCTCGAGATTTTGCCTAATTAAGGGATATTTTTCATTTGTACATTTGTTAACAATTAAAAAATATTTCCTAGCAAATTTTTTTTCATAATGTGCGCGCGTATTAGTTTAGAATCATTGAATAAAAATTTTATTTTGCGATAACTCTGGAACCAATGAAAATAAGTACTATTTATGATTCATCGTTGAAAAGCTCTCAGTGAGGACGTATTACACCACTCCAAAACACAATTTTTTTGGATTTTGGACATTTTGCAACCAAAACGGGAAGTGCACAACTAGATATTACAACAGTTCTAAATCCTAATTTCAACATCCTACAGGTAATTGTTTTTTAATTATGCGAGATATGTACGTACTCACTCTGAAAACTAGTCAAAAAGAGAACTAGTCACTCTGAAACTAGTCAAAAAGAGATTCAGAAATAGCCAAAATGGATATTTCCGTTAAACGAAATTTTTCGCGATCTGCTTGTTTAGCCTCCGGAACTATCGTAAGGTATTACCTTCAGAGGATGAATGAGGATGATGTGTATGAAGTGTATTCTTGTACAATCTCAGGTCGACCACTCCCGAGAAGTGTAGTTAATTGAAACCCAACCACTAAAGAACACCGATATCCACGATGTAGTATTCAAATCCGTAAAGAAATTTTTATCTTTACTAGGATTTGAATCTTAGAACTCTCGACTTCGAAATCAGCTGATTTGCGATGTCGCGTTTATCACTAGACCAACCCGGTTGGTCCTTTATTTAATACTAGGAATTAAAAATATTATCTATTAATATTACTTGCATTTGTTACAAGAAGAAGAAAGATGAGATAGAACGAAGCAATAAATTTATGTATCTTATTTTTTCTTAGAATAACACCAACTGTCTTCAAGTAATAAGTAAAACAGAATATGTATAATATTTGCCCTTATTTGTAAACTAGATTATCATTGATAAATTTTAATATTTTGGAGTTTGTAATTTACAATATGTAAACACTATATTTTTATTTTTTTATATTTAATTAATTGTAAATATTCTGGTGGGTTTTTATGTTTATATCAAATTATTATTTTTTAAATAAAAATATAATGATAGGTTTTTTTTTATTCCAAAGATCATAAAATAATTTTCTCGATTTTTATTATACAGTAAAATAATTTAAGAAAATAAATTACCACCTACAAATGTAAAATTAATTACCTGATACTTACTGTTAAAAAAATTAGAGTTTTTTTACTTTTCTTCTACATAAAAATTAATAATTAATCAAGTAAAAAAAAAATTCTAATTTCTTAAAACAAAAATGATAACATATAATAAACAATCTATCAAGAAATTATTAATTTAGAAAATAAGGAATTTTAGATAAAATTTAAATTTATGGTCAAGAGCAATGGCATCGATCAATATGTTCATTGAACTCAAAGATTTATATATGCGCAGTGAAATCAAAGATATTGAAAGAATATGAAAAAAATACTTAAAATTTTATTGGAATATAACGAATAATTTTATTTAAGATGAAATAAATTTTTTTAAAAATTATTTAAAACTGATTAAAAAAACATTAGGAACGGTTAAATTATAAACTAGATAGATTAAACTTTAGGAATACTTTAGTATAATAGGTGAAGTGAAGGTAGATATATAAACCGAGGTCAATGAACTCCATGTATATCTAGCAGTATGTGTGACATCATAATGTGGAAGAAGGTTAAAAGAAAGTAGAACTTCCATATGACGTCACATATTAAAGCAACCACCTCACAATCCACCACTACTCCGGTGCGCTTCAACGCAGGGTATCTTCATCAAATTAATGCTTTATCAATACAAGTGTGCATACTACCAGCTTAAATACACACACAAATATATAAACCTCGCTGAATCATTTCTCTACTGTGCAGTTTAATACAATGCCAAAAACAGACATTTAATAAATTCAGTTCACTGACCACTGTCAATAATTTAAACAACGATACCTACATATTGAAATCCACATAATCAGTTAACGTCCGACATTTTATAAAGTGAATTTATGATAGAATATTACTATAAGTTATTATTAAGCTGAAAGAAATTTTAAAGTTAGAAAATGTGGGCGAAAAAAAAATTGGTGGGTGTCGCAAAACCATAATACCTGAATTTGTAGTTTAACATATCGATTAATTTTAAAGGTATCATATAATAAAAGGTATTTTACCTATTACTTTTCTACTAACCCATTGGTTACCATATTGTACGCTTCGGAAAAAACTAATTTTTTAATAGCACTTTAAATTGAAAACTAATAATCGTTTTCCAGTTATAGGCAATATTTCAATTAATCACTAATTTAATCAGGAGTAGTCAATTTTAAAAATTAAAAAAAATTGAAATTATATGTTTTTACTTCCTTTTACGAAGTAAAGAAAATATTGTGATCGCGAAAAATTTTGGATGCAGATTTCAACGAAAATATCCATAACTCAAAAACGATTAGCTGTAGGATGTTGAAATTTTGAATTTAGGACTGATTGTAATATCTAGTTGTGCACTTCCCTTTTGATTGCAATGGACTGACGAAAAGTCCAATGGACTTGCAAAAGTGCAAAAGCCAAAAAATTTGGATTTTAGACTTTTTCTTAAATGAAATATTTGAATCTTACAAGGGTTCTTACATTGATTGTAATCCGACTTTATCTCCTTTTTTTTAATTTAAATATATTGATTTATTAATAATTAATGAAATAAAATTTTATTTACTTTTCATTTAAAAAAAAAGTATATATGTTATTAAATAAGCGTACAAGGAAGTCATGTACTGTTCACATCGGATTTTTTAAAACTGAAAGAAGTAAATAAAAACTATTTGATCAGTACAAAATATCAGGCGATTCAAAAACGACCACAAAATTTTAAAAGCATATAAAGATTTATTTAGATAACTTACCGATAAGTTTGAGATCTCATTTCATACCATAACACATCAAGTTTATCACCCAACATTCACTTTGGTTTGACATGGCTTCTATTTATAATTCGACTTACATCCATCTGAAGTCGATTTCATTCCAGATTATAGCCATCAAGTCGGGCTTTGTCTCTGCAGATGCGGCGTTAATTCGAAGTGTTATCTCAACAAGATCAGCAGGTAAAGGCGGTACATAAACACGATCTTTAATGAAAACCCACAAGATAAAAGCTAGCGAGATCAAATCTGGGGAGCGAGATGGTAATGCGATTGGACCTTCAAGATAGATTCACTGGTCTGGGAATTGAGTATGAAGAAAATCTTGGATTTTTAGCCGCTAATGAAGTGTTGCCCCGTCTTGCTGATAGTAATGACGTCCATCATCGTTCTAACTGAAGAATAAGAAAATTTTGAATCGGGTCCAGATAACGATACCATTTACAGTTGCTTCCTGGAAGAAAACAGGTAGTATAGTGTTTATTTGCTTAAAACACAAAAGAAAAATTGACGTTAGGGTTATCACGAATATATTACAAAGTTTCATGAGGGTTTTCGCTACCCCATATTCGGATGTATTCATCTTGCCACTGAGGTGAAACGTTGACTTATCAATAAAAATTACATTTTTAATAATGTATAAGTTATATTCTTTTGTTATCTTGCTAAATTTATTATATATTATTTATTTGAATATATATCTTATGTTTATAATGTTTTTTATTTTAATTCTAGTTTATCCATTTTGGTTTGATTTTGTTAA
>JAAAKQ030170609.1:0-12500 GCA_010016005.3 Zanna intricata
CCATTCTTCATTGTCTTCTTTATTCATCTCTTCTTCTCAATTCTTCAGTGTCGATTTCGTATAGCTTCAAATTGTGTATAATTGATCCAAGTGTATAATTTATTCAAGTGTTTAATGTTTTTCAAATTTAATTAATTTTTTTTTTTTTGTATTCTTTGTGAACAACCTCGCTCCGCTATGTAAGTAATCATTTTTATTAATTTTCGTCGACGTGGATCAAGTTTTTTAATGTTTAATTTCTCATAAAAAAGGAATAGCCTTTACATTTTAAATGAATTTTAATCATCAGGGAATTTTACCTTATATTTAATCAAATGAATAGACTATGCAAAATTCATCAATCGTACCTTACTCAATGAATACCTTCTTTAATATAATTTAATAACCTGTTTGTTTTAATTTGATTTTATTTTATAATGTTGTTGCTGATATATGAAATTTAAATCCAGTCTACTGTTTGTTTCCAATATACTTTAAAATATATTGAAAAAGGTCAAGTGTACTACATACATATTAATTTAAAAAACTTCGTTATTTAAAAAAGTATATACTTTGTTCTCTTAGTTATCAGTTTGATTATTCTTCTATCTAATGATTATTCAGTATTTTTCTTTCTAAATACTTTTTTTAAATTACTGTTTTATTTCTTCCAAATTTTAATTAATTTCAATTATAATGTTAAATGTTAAGTATTAATATTACACCTTTAATTATTATTATTATTTACTTTGTAAATAGCATATTAGTTTTCAAAATTCACTACACCTGTATCAAAATAAAAATAATTTATACATTTTCTTATTTTTCTAAATACCTTTTATTAAATTATGTTTATTCAAAATTTAAACTTAATTATTGTTTTAGTCCCTTTATTCTAAGTTTAATCTCATTATACAATTTTCTTATACCAGAGCATTTATTTATTTTATTTTAAATTTCTTAATTATCCTCGCACAGCGAGGATCTCTGTAGACCGAGTGGTAGCGTCTCGGCCTTTCATCCGAAGGTCCTAGGTTCGAATCCCGGTTAGGCACGGCATTTTCACAAAATTTACAAAACTTTTTACCATTTAACAAAATAATGACAAAAAAAAATTGTCATTCATCTCATCTCTGAAGCAATACCTGACGATGGTCCCGAAATTTATGTGCAGTTGATTTGAAATATAAACATTTCGAAATTATTGTCACTTATTATAAAATAAAATCAACCTTTGTACACGACTGCCCAAAAAGAAATGTATTATAAAAAAAGAAATGTATTAAGAAATATATTCAGGGTGTATGCATGTATGTATCGACCAAACAATTTAGATGTACGATCCTGCGTTGGAATCCTTACGTTACCAGAAGTATCATAGGATATATAAATGCTTAAATAACTTTAGAAAAATTCTATCAGATGAATGTGTCCGTTTTTTAAAAATTTGCATCTCAACTCTTCATTCTGAACGATTCGAAAACCTTGTATATCTCTTACTTCTGAATTTTGACTGCGTCGAATTCAATTGTTGGTAAGCAGTTTTTTTTTTTTAATCTCCGGAACCACAGTTAAGTATCACATCAGAGGATGAAGATAAATGATGTGTAGCGTGTGTGTGTGTGTGTGTGAAAATGCCATTCCTGACCGGGACTCGTGCCACGGAAGCCGGAACTTAACTATCACATGGATAAAACAAAGCAATATCTTTCAGAATTTGATCAAAATAATCCTTAATTTTTTATATACCTGTGACGCCACATGAACTCAGAAATTTTCAAAAAGTGATTTTTCTGCTTAATTTTAGAATATAATTACTTTTCGAGTATATTTATACCAGTTTGTAGAGGAAAAAATGATTTCAGTGGGGTGGGGGGATAACGAAAAAGAACCATATTATGTCTATAATATATAGCATTAAAATTTCTTAACCTATTTTTATTGATTTTAAAGATTGAACATAGTGTTATCGTGTTATCGACCATTAATAACTTATACCTGGTTGCCTCGGTACTTAAGTGAAGTAAATTCAGGTTACACAAAACGGTTCAACTTCACGGAAATGTGTATTGAATGGAAGCAAGTAAAGCTAGCTATTTACTTTCAAATCTAAGCTATATAAGAAGTTAATGTAGCTAGCTAGCATAATGTCTGACTACATTTTATATCCCTTTTTTCAGCTTAATAAAAAAAAATAACCATTACAGCTGAGTTAACTTAATCATAAAAACCATTCTCAAAAAAAAAAAAAGGTCTGGTAATTTTTTGAGGTTGAATAAATTTTGTTAATGTCAAGTTGTTTTCTTTTCAAAAAAAAAAGAAGATTTGTATAATAGGATGGTCTAGCATTTCATGTTTTCAGTAGATTTAGATCACAACTGTAGTTTATTGTCAGTTCCAGTTTCCTTACATAAAACCTTCTATGTCTACAGATGTACTCATAAGATTGCAAAGTGAATCTTCCTTTTTTTAGTTAAATAAAAATGGAAAAAAGAAGTGGATATAGAAAGAATATAGCAGCACCGGGAGGATGGGATAAGGGCTTTATAAAGGTCGTTGGTAAGCGATATTAGATTGATTCTACTTGTACTTTACTGTTCTCGTTGTCATAGCAACCGTAATATATTATATACTCTTGTAAAAGAACACACACACTTATAAATATATAAAACGGATTCTTTATACAATTTGATAACGTTTTGTAGGCCTAACGGTAAAGATACTTGTGACCATAGATGTCCTTCTTATGTTTGTCCATTTCCATATTGACAAAATTTGAATTGTTTCCTTATGGATCATTTCTTATATTTGTATCACTTGAGCTTTTTTTGTATGAATTTTTATGTAAACATTTTATGATTTTATTTTTCATTTCATTTTATTTTATGATTCTATACACAATGATAATAAAAAATAAATTATTACATATGTACTTATTTATTATATTTGCCTATTTATGCTTAATCTTAAGCTTCTGATTATTTTCCTGTTTTTTTTTTTTTTTTTTTTTGTAAGAGGCTTTATTATTATTACAATATTTTTTCTTTTTTGAAACATATAAATAATAATTTTTTTTGTTAGGCATGGCCAGTGACGTACGCAGAATTTTGTTAAGGGGGTGGGGGGTCATTATTAAAATCGTTTACAAATGACATCAGTATTTAAAATATTGTGGGTTATTATATCATATTTTTTTTCCCCTCCGGATCGGACCCGCACTTAAGCATTTACACGATCTGGAGGAAAAACACAAAGATTGGAACTCAGGTAAGGATTTTATCTATTTTACACACATCTCTTTATTTTCAAACCAACACAAACAAACATAAAGGGATTTCAGGGGTCTCTGGGACTTATTTTACAACTCTTCTTCAAGGGGTCGGATCAGAGGAACGGAGTCCCCGGCCAATCATTGGAAACGACACACCTAACCTAAGCATGTCGCCCCTCCTAACCGGGGCTGTTCCCCCTCCGATCGTAAACCCTTAGTAGCCTCTTATTCTGTCGTTTTCTTCCTTCTCGTGGATAATATCTTTCAGCGCTGTCTCCACTTTGCTCCACTTATCCTGGGATTCGAGAATAACCCTGATAATATTGTCCGGCGTTACTGTCAAGCCGATCCCCGACTCACCTCTCTTTTCATTTCCCAATGGTTGCACTCAAATATTGCGTGCTCTGCTGAGTCCAATTCTCCGCAATAATCGCAGTTGGGTTCAGTCCTTCTCCCAATAGCACACAGGTATTTTTTGAAACATCCATGGCCAGACAGTACCTGGGTCATATGATAACCCAGGTGACCATGTCGCCTTCCAACCCAGGCCTTCACATCCTTAATCAGCCTCCTTGTCCACTCTGATCCCGGGTGATCCTTCCATCTTTGTTGCCACTTTTGTAGTACCACTTGTTTTGCGTCCGCTTTTGTCAGGCCATTAAACCTCAGTTTCCTCTCCTCTATTATAAGGTCAATTGGAGGGACCCCCGACAGGACACAGACCGCCTCATACCCTGTCGTCCTATAGGCATGAACCACCTTTAAAAGAGCTCTCCTATGAGTGCTCATAAGCCGCCGGAGGTTCCTCTTAATCTTTATTGCACCATCCCAAACTGGGGATGCGTACAACAATACCGAAGTAATTGTAGCCATTATGGTTCTTCTCCTTGGCTCACTCGGGCCCTTAATTGAACACAGGATTTTACTAAGACTGGTCATATTTGATTCCGCCCGAGAGCAGATTTCTTGAATGTGTCGGGTAAAACGACATCCCTCCTCCAGCATAACTCCCAAATATTTTGCCTGCTTTACTCTTGCAATTGGGGAACCATCTGTATTCAACTCAAGGCCTCCCACTTTCCTCCTTCCAGCCATTACCAGTACCTTGGTTTTCTCTGGCGCCAATCTTAAACCATTATTTGCACACCAGTTGTGTATTATCCCAAGCACGTCGTTTCCTTTTCTGGTTAAGTCCTCTTCATTTGATCCCTCCACCATAACCACCAAATCATCTGCATATGCACATACCTCAACCCCTAGCGGATATTGAAGCCTCAACACCTCATCGAAAACAATGAGCCATAATAAGGGTCCCATCACGGACCCTTGTGGCACCCCTCCGTGCATTTGCCATTTTAATATCTCTTCTACGGTTTCGACCGCCAACCATCTATCATTAAAATATGAATGCATCTGTTGTAGCAGGTAATTACTAACACCCCTTCTCTGCAACCTCGAGTACGCAATGTCCCATGGGATGGACAATCTCTTAATATGATAATGACACAGTAATATGATAATTATATCATATTACTGTGCATTAATTTTACAATGTTCAAATATAACACATTCATAAATACCCTAACAAAATCTTCTATATATTATAATCTTCTTTATATGGGCCTAATATTAAAAAGTATTTAAAATTTCAGGGAGGGGAGGGGGGTTCAAATCCTGTAATATCCCCTGGCCCGTTGGTATGAGTGTATAATTATAGTTAATATACAAAAAACTGCTTACCAACAATTGAATTCGACGCGCTCAAGTGCTTTCGGGATTAATTCCATCTTCAGGAACTCTCATATTCGTCCTATTATAATATTAATTAAAACTTCATTAGTAAAGTTTAAGAAAAACGTGATATTTGCGTAAAAAGTATAACAGTTGTTCCTTATACAACATTTGAGTCCACCAAATTGACAGCACGTTCACGTTGACATAATTTTAAAATATATGACGACCAACTGTTAAGTTTTTTTACCCAAATATCACATTTTTCTTAAAATTTACTTATGAATTTTTAATTAATGTTATAATAGGATGATTATGAGAGTTTCTGAAGGTGGAATTTAATTCCGAAAGCTATTGACTGCGTCGAATTCAATTGTTGGTAAGCAATTTTTTTTTCTTTTAACCTCCGGAACCACCGTTAGGTATTACATCAGAGGATGAAGATGAATGATGTTTAGTGTGTGTGAAAATGCCTTGCCTGACCGGGATTCGAACCCGGGACCACCGGATGAAAGCCGAGATGCTACTACTCGCGTCACGGAGGCCGGTAAAGTTTTTAATATTAACTATAATCATATAAATGTCACATACATTTAGAAATATTTTCTATTCTGATTATATTTTCAAATTTTCCTACATTCATATGAAGAATACTGTGATTGTATTTTCTTTTAACATGTTATTTTAGTAAAAAATTTCCCCAATCCGGATTGTTTTGTTATATTGGTTAAATACGTCTAACTCTATATAGACGGCGGCTCTGAATTGTACAGCAATTACTTTTTTTGTCGACCACTCTTGAGAACTGTGGTTGATTTTTTTTTTTTGTTTAACTTCTGGAACCACAATTAAGTATATCTTCAGAGGGATGAGAAGAATGAATTGTAGCGTGTGTTAAAAATTCCAAATGCCGTGCCTGACCGGGATTCGAACCCGGGACCTCCGGATGAAAGGCCGAGACGGTACCACTCGGCCACGGAGGCCGGCAATGTGCAGCAAGTACCTTTTTTTTTTACCTCCGCAACCACATTCGAGTATTGCATCAGAGGATGAAGATGAATGATGTGTGTGTACCGTGTGTGAAAATGCCGTGCCTGACCGGGATTGGCGATTGACGTGGGATGATAGGCCTAGACGCTACCACTCACGCCACGGAAGCCGGCACTCCTGGGTATAAAAATCATTACACGAAGAGACCACTACGCTCTAGATTAGGATATTTTATAACAGACATATCGTTTACTGGAGTTAGATAAATAAATACTAATGTAGGTAATGGTGTAATAATACAAAATATTAATTAAAAAATTAATTCAAATCTTTTTAATACTAAATAAGAAGTATGAGAATACAGATGTTAAAATTTTACGTAAAATTTAAGTTATACCTTTAAAATTACTGTTTACTAATATATCCCAAACATTTCACATACAACAGTCTTCTCATTTTCTTGATATTTACTACATTTAAAAAATAATTTCAATTTCTGGTTGTAGGATTCATAATTCAACAGGTTCTTTACACGTTTTTATTTGATATGTTATCTATTCGAAATTTAAAAGAATATTTTACAAAATTATTTAAACGTGGTTGGACTTTGTTAAACTCTCCATTAAATCGTGAGTGAAACGATTCCCAACAGTTCGTTCTTATTTTTAAACTAACTGTAAAACTGGCTCATACTCGTACAATTGGTGGAAACGTTACGTTTTGTGATATGTATGTATCGATCAAATAATGTGAATATCGTTTTAATTCCTCATTTTGTAGTTGTTCACTTAGTAAATCGAAAATAAGATAAGTAGATTCTTAAGAATGTTACAAAAATAATAAACCATCTTTCTAAATCACTTTCAACAGTTTTGTGTTCTATTACTAAACCTAGCTTTCAATTTTTCTGTATCGACCTAAGCCAAGGTGAGAAAACTTCAACCGGTTAATTGCACCTCAGGCCAAATTAATATTTGTGAATAATCTTTTCGAAATTAATTATTACGTATTTAGAGTTTAACTCAAAATTTAAATACTTAATTTTTTTTTTTTTTATAGTTGAAATAAATCTTTGTAGGTTTAAGACCCGGACTTAAATACTAGATTGTGGATATCGGTGTTCTTTGGTTGTTGGGTTTCAATTAACCACACTTCTCAGGAGTGGTCGACCTGAAACTGTACAAGACTACAGTTCATTCACATTCATACATATCATCCTCATTCATCCTCTGAAGTAATACTTTAGGGTAGTTCCGGAGGCTAAACAGATAAAGAAAAGAAAAAAAATGATTTTAGCCGGGCTCTGTGGCCGAGTCGGCCTTTCATCCGGAGGTCCCGGGTTCGAATCCCAGTCAAGCATGGAATTTTTCACACACCCTACAACTCACTCATCCTCTGAAGGTATACCTTAACGGTGGTAGCGAAGTTTAAAAAAAAAAATAAATAAAATAGAAGTGGTTCAAAAAATACTTTCGGGATAAAAAATTCGATTAAAGTATTAAAAATATAGATTTTTGGAATTTTCGATTTATTTAAACTTTTTAATAATAATACAATAAAATTTCATTATACAAATTTAATTCATCCCCGTTACAATTTTTCACACACGCTACAATTCATTCATTTTCATCCTCTGATGTGGTACTTAATT
Organism: Zanna intricata; assembly: GCA_010016005.3. Lineage (NCBI taxonomy): Eukaryota > Metazoa > Arthropoda > Insecta > Hemiptera > Fulgoridae > Zanna > Zanna intricata. The sequence continues at coordinate 7,623 of JAAAKQ030170609.1, forward strand.
GTGGTTCCGGATGTTAAACAAGAAAATAAAGAAAAAAAAAAGAAGGTTTTAGAAAGTTTATCTGCATTATATGAAAAATAAATGTGTGAAAAATGTTTCAGGTTATATTATAACGGGTTAATGAGACTTGGTGCGCTATTCGTGTTGTTTTTTTACAGGTATACCCGCAGGAGGTAAAAAGGGATTAAGCTAGTGCGCAGTTAATTGAAAGCTTCCTAAAGAAAACCTTTGGGACTAGTTTTTCATGCAATACAAATAAAATTGAATGAAAAAGGAAGTTCTTTTGTGTATGTGGTGTAGTGTGCGCGCGCGCTTGTTTGTTGTATTACATATTATATACAAGATTCTTTAATTACAACTCCGTTTATATTTCTTTTTATTAAATATATTTTCACTTTTTATTAAGATTCCAGTGCTGTAAAACAGATGACAAGGTATTATACTAATCGCGCTGTGTCTATGCCGATCAGTTCGGAATTTTATGAGTTGTAAATAGTTACTAATATAGTAGAAGCATTGGATTCAATACATGAATATAGGGGCAAAATTTTCCTGTCGATCAGATTAGGTGGAAAAATTTCCTAATCATACCTCAATTAACATACTCTATCTTTCTGTTTAGCCTCCGGAATTACTGTAAGGTATTTCTTAAGAGAATGAATATGAATGGTATGTATGAATGGAATAAAGTGTAGTCTTGTACAATTTCAGGTCCGACAACTCTTGAGAACTGCGGTTGATTTTTTTTTTTTTTGTTTAACCTCCGAAACCACCGTTAGGTATATCTTCAGAAGATAAGGTGAATGAATTGTAGCGTGTGTGAAAAATACCATGCCTGATTGGGATTCGAACCCGGGACCTCCGGATTAAAGGCAGAGACACTACCACTCGCGCCATGGAGGTCGGCCGTGGTTAATTGAAACCTAACCACCGAAGAACACCGGAATCCACGATCTAGTATTCAAATCAATTGACATACTAAGAGTCGAAAACCTAATCATTCCAACATTTATTATAAACAAAATAAAATTTAAGAACCATATTTTTGCATTACTTTTGATTTCGGTCGTTAAATATTGATTTTACAGAAAAAAATCGTTCTTATAAAAAATGTAAAACCAAAACTTCTGCATAAAAATGTCTTTGAATACATTCCCATCAGATCACAAATAGACCAGCAAGAGCAAGTAACATAGCAGTCTATATACTGACTGTGCGGAGAGATAAGATGTAGCCGGCGGCATCGTTTCAATATGGTAAATGATAATAAATAAATATACTTATAAGTTTTGATCTACGATAGATAATGCAAAAAGTCAAAATTTTTTCGATAAATGATACCTAAAGGAAAATAACTTTTGGTAAATTTAAAAGAATTTCCTACATTTGCAAATAACATAGCATAATGTTGTCAGGTCGAAGTTTTTCAGATTTGTTTATCAATGGCCTGAAAATAAAACCCAAATTCCAAAAATCGAAAAAACTATGCGAATATATTCTAAACGTGATTATTTATGAATATAATATGTTTTAAAGCAAAATATGTTGTCAATTTTAAAAATTAGTAATTAATTTTAAAATCGTTTTAAAAGCAGGGTTATAACGTGGGTGTTATTGTCATTTTCTCTTCAGAGCAGTTAAATATTAAAAATTAAAAATATATATAAATATTATTTATTATTAAAATGAAAGTTAAATTTTTGATAATAATTATAATACCTGATTGAATTAACTATTATTTAGAAAATGATCGAAAGGAGTAAACCCATTGGTCGAAAAATGTACTTTACTAATTTGTTTACAAGAAAGGAAAAAAAATGCCTAGGATTAATTAGAATATATCTTTTCCTCATTTTACAGCAGTTTAAATAGGTATTTACAGTAAAGGTAAAAAATAAAAAGAGTGTTCTTTGGTTTTCCTCAATCTTTTATAAAGAAAAAATTTTAATTATGAGATGAAATAATATAGTTAATCCAAAATTTATTGGGGAGAAAATAAGACTATCATAGATTTTTTTAAATTTATCCTTACAACGAAACACATAGCTTCAAACTTATTGACAAATATATAATGCTACTAGTATAAAAATGAAATTTAAAATACGATATTATAAATAATTTTTATTTTTGTTTTATTTTTTATTCCACCTTACCAGCACAAAGATGTAATTTTTACTCTTTTCAAGATACTTCGATTAATTTTAATTTTTTAACTTGTAATAATTTAATCTCCTGATGATATTTTAAAAAAGAAAAAACCGAAAGATCTTGAGAAGGAAAAAAATTACATCTTTGTGCTGGTAAGGAGAAATAACATTTTTTTTCTTTATGTACTAGTGGAACCCATGTTTAAGAAATTTATAATAAATATATTTTAATGCAGTTAAATATTATTGTTTATATATACAAAAATAATAATTATTAATAAACTATATAATAAAATTCTTGCTCTAAAACGTAGATAAAACTATTCAATTTAACCGAAAACAATATAACATTAGCTTTTATTAATTTTATTTGATTTATTAATTTTCAGTGGATCAGTTGTGTTATATACTGACCGGAAGTAATAGAGAAGATTCAATTTTTAAATAACCGGATGTTCGGGTAATCAAAATTATCTGGAATTTCCTGTTTACAGTTCTGAATAAAGTGGTAATTATATTTTATAGTTAGTTGTACATTTATTTATAGTTTGTATTTTGTATGATAATTATAGAAATAAAAAAAAAAAAACAAACATCGAAATCAGTAATAATAATGCTACTTGTTGCTGTTTTACAAAAAAAAAAAAAAAAAAAAAAAAAATGGAACATCATAATAAAATGTTTTATTTAAAATATCCGGTTAATTGATGTATCGACTATCCGTAAATGTTTGAGAGAATCGTTATATTTTAGCTGTTACTAAATGTTTGGATGTAGTATGTTCAGCTAAGAGCTGTTGATATTATTAGTGGATAAGCAATTTATATCGTCTTGGATTGTTGTAAAAATAGAATTTTTTGTACTATTATTATTGTTATTATTTGAATTATTGTGTAAGGATAGATTCGAATATATTTCTTTTAAAAATCACAATTTTTATAGGATTCCACATTTGTTCTTGAAAGCCGGAGAATGCCATTGATTTTTTGATTACCGAAGTGTGTTAATATTTATTTTTAATTTCCCACAACGAAAATTGATATTGTAAAGTTTGACTCAGAACTAATACTTTTAGATTCAACTATGGAATGTAATTTGTGTGATAGTCTTTTTTTAACCAACCAATAGAAAGGAGAACATTCTCAATTTATTTTATTAATTTTTTTTTTAATTTTCAAAATTTATTTTTATTGAAATAGAAGATTTCAATGATTTTATTTTTAATTTATATAGAACTCTCCTGGTTTCTTAAAATTTTTAAAGTAATTTAGTAGAAAATTTTTGACATTAAATTAAATGATTACTACATTAAAAATTTTATTATATTTGCAAGACAATCAATGCTTAGTATTGGATTTTTTAACCATAATAATTTACTGATAATTAAATATGTTCTCGTGAAATTTCAAGAAAATTATTACGGGACGCTTTAAATAAATATTGGCTAATGTTTAATTTAAAAATAATCTCATTACTATATAAAGAGACGTCTTTTTCGATTGTCTCGATAATCTGAACCAATCGTTACTAAATTATAACTTTAGCCTAAGTATTGCCTCCGGAATGTTTATTACAATTAAATCCTCATAATTCTTACTACTACATAAATCATAAATAAGAAAAAAATAAAAATAAAATCTTAGAACTTTTTTAAGTAAATATGTCGTCTATATCCAGAGATTGTTCATATTTTTTGTCTTTATCTCTATCGATCATTGTCTATGTAACTATCGAATTTTAAGACAGTTATTATTTTATTTAATTTCCAATTTGTACATTGGAATCTGTTGAACTATTACTTTTTTAAGTAAATATGTCGTCTATATCGAGAGATTATCCATAACTTTTGTCTTTATCTAAATCGATCATTGTCTATATCACTATCGACTTTTTCAGACAGTTATTATTTAATTTATTTTCTTAATTTATACATTGGAATCTGTTCATCTAGTAAATAATAAGCAACTTCGCCTCCCACCGCCCAATGAGATGAGGATGGTATGAAATGTAAATGAGGTATTGTCTTGTAAGATTCACGCCGATCATGCCTGAGATTTGTAGTTAATTGAACCCCAACTGCCAAAGTACACCGATATTCCCTCTGTCTAGTATTCAGATTCGTTTAAAAGCAACTAAATGTTACTAGTATTTGAACTTCAAAATCTTCGACTTCGAAAATCAACTGTTAAACAACTGATTTGCGACGACGAGATAACCTCTAGACCAGTCCGATGGGTTATAAAAACAATTTAGTTTGATAATGTAATTATTAAATAGAATGACTATTTATATATCTAACAATTGAAAAGGTTTTTTCATCCAAATTAACCTATTTTACCCGAAATTATGAATACTGATAACTCAGAGAACTACACCAACCAGTAATTATTAAAATGCTATTTCCAATTTTTGAAGTTCTATAAGCATATAACCCGGTAGAAGCCACGACGAGAAATTCTAGTACTTGTAAGTATTCCCACATTTCAGTGAACTTTAGTTCACGCCCAGTGCAGTGTCATTCTAGCGTTTTTTTCGTTACTCCCCCCCCCTCTTTATATATGGATTATTTTTAGCAAATCGACCCAAAAATTCATGAAATTTATAAATCTTATAAAATTTCAATACAAAACAATAACTAAACTTGAACTTTTTTCTTTTTTTTAACTTCCGGAACCACAGTTAAGTATCACATCAGAGGATGAAGATGAATGATGTGTAGCGTGTGTGAAAA
>JAAAKQ030170620.1:0-12499 GCA_010016005.3 Zanna intricata
TGTCTGTAATGTTTTTGTCTTCATGTTTTTCTGTGTTATTTTAAAGACATGTTAGGGCCCTTTACACCCTAACATATTACGAGCCTTACGGTGATTACTGATTAATTTTAAAATGTGACGAGGGCTAATGACCACAGCAGTCGATGCCCATATAAAACAAGAAAAAAAAAAATAGCATCCCGTATCGTATAAAGTACGAGTAAAGTTGTGTTTTTCCCGGGTCTAAGCGTTAACCGACAAACACTACAAGGAGATAACCGTACACTTCCTTATTTTTTTGTTAATTTTTTAATTACTTTTATTTTATGTTTTTTAATCAAGCAACCGGAGGTAGGTGCAGCCAATCGCATCGTACAAACAGTGGCTGTATTGGTTGAGCCGCCGCGCCATACACCGTTACATCCCTTAAAATATCGAAATTTAAAAAAAAACCAAAAAATGTTTTTAAAGATTTTCTCAAGAGTATTTACAAGCCTCAGTGAAGTGAACTTCACGTTTAGTATTGTCGGAAATGGGGAAAATTTGTAATTATTGTTCGAATTTTTTTAGCTTTCTTCATCCCTTTCAAGGTCGAATTTTGAAATATCTAGATATTGGTTTTTAGATATATTTACATTAAAATTACACACCCCAAAGATTTAGTTGATATCTTCATTTTTTACCGAGAAATTAAAAAAAAAAAAAATAGTTAATTTCATTGTTACTCTTAATTTAAACATTTAAAACCTTAACTCTTAATTTTAACCCTTTTAACTCCAAATTTCAAAAAATTCCATCAGTCAGAAGTTGCTTTATAGGTACAAATATATAAATTTTAACCATTTATTTATTAAATATATTAGTAACTGTAATGTAAATCATCACTACAAAAATGATCACTCACTTTAAATTCCAAACGAAATACAAAGAATATTAAAATAACTGGCATTTTCTAAATAAAAAATGTTTGCTTCAACAATGAAGCAGAAATTTCAATGTTACAACAATTATACGGGAAAAATACCCAACAAAGAGTTTTCAGTCATAAATTCGTTATCATAAGCGAGGTTATCATTGAATACTTCAAGTGCTTATTATTTTTTTTATGTATACTTTTTCCGTAAAGTCTAATGACAGTGGTTGTTTAGCGATCGAAATAATAATCGATGAACAGATTAAAAAAGAAAATTATAAACGATCTTTGCAAAGTATTATTTTTTAAAATAATGTTCAGCATTTTCTGTTTTCTTTGCATCATAGCTCTAGATCTATGCAACAAGAAAGAACAAATGGTAAGAGTAAAAAATTAACTATAAGGTTTTTGCATTTCTTAAGGTTTCCTAACCCAGGGACCTAAAAAAAAAGTGGAGTAATGTTTTTACGAATGTGTGTGCGTGAGTTGGCGTGTTTGAAGCTTAATAACGTTTTATTGGATAAACCTAATTTGATGAAACTTTGTACAGAACTTATATAAACAATTTGTTGTTAAAAGTTAGGGGTAAATATCTTCAGTAAGTGGTTGGAGTGGTTTGGGGGGGGGGTCAATTTTTCTCAAAGATTTTCCAAACATAACTACACTTTAAATTAAGCACACTTCATGCGTGCATGCCTATCTCACAATTTAAACAAAATATTTGTTCCAAAATTCCCTTTCCCCAGAAATCAACATAAAATATCTTTTCATTTATCGCATATTTTTTAACTGATATTTTTAAAATGTCTTTCTAGGCATAGTAGTACAGTAGTTCAAGTGACCAAAAAATAAAAAATACTTTGGGGGAAATTTTGTGGGTGGGGGAATTGATAATAATTTAAAAATACAGATTTTTTTTAATCTTTCAAAATTTTTTGTTGGATTTATTTGAACTTTTAATAATAAATTGCAATAAAATTGCATTATAATTCACCCCATCAACAAAAAAGAAATCTTAGGAAACTCTTTTCATGTATAATTATTTTTTCACTACAAGAATACACAACTAATGCCAGGAAAATACGACAACTTTGTAGTCAGATTTTTTTTTCATTTGTAAATTAATGTTGTGATTGAATGATAAAATATAATAATAGTTTTTTGTGAGTGATGAATTTAAGTTTATTTTGTTTTTCTTAATTTAAAATCTGATATATTACAATCACGTTATTGTAATTCACTATAGATAATTATTATTTTCGAATCCATTTTTAAGTGATTCAATTAATTCATCGGTGTCTTAAGTGAAAAAGAAAGCATGATTCAAATTATTATCAGAATTTAACATCCCTGTCCTAATTATTCTAATTTTTTTCTATGTCATACCAAACTCTTCATAATTATATGCTAACGAGTGTGGTAAAAAATTATAAATATTATAAAATTGTAGCATTATAAAGATAACTTTCTTCATTAATAGTTGCTTACTTCAAATACAAACAAATCTGTAAAAGCCGTGGTAAAATGTTTACCTTTTGTATTAGTAGGCCTATGTAAAGTTATGGTTTCCATTAATATTCACATGATAATGCATAAACAACAAACACAATCAGTGTAATGTAATAACGTTGAGTAATCCATTTCCATTACATTCTGAACTGCGCCCGCTCTATTATAATGTTAATTGTTAAACAGATAATAATAAACAATGGTAAAAAGAAAAAAAATCTGCTGTGGACACCACATACTTCCTTGAACGAGAATCCAAAAATAATACGATTCTAATTTATAATTTTCAACTAATATTAAACAATTAGGTGTTTCACAAAATCTGTTACATATACACATGTGTAATAATGCTGTTAAATTACATATACACATTTTTAAAAGTCCATAAAATGCTGTTATTTCACTAATAACTTCTGTTTTTTTTTTCTTTTTTATTTTTATTATTTGATTATGATTTATCGTACATTTTTTTTTTTACAATAACGGATCAGTAAATCAATATATTTAAATTTAAGAAAAAAAAAAGTTAGAAAAGAAAAAAAAGAGGTGAAGTCCGGTTCGAAACGATGTGCCTTCTCTTTTACGCCAAATAACTCATTAATTAAAATTGTATTTGGCTGTAACTATGGAACCAATCAAAATAGATACCACTTATGATATATCGTTGAAAAACCTTCAATGAGGACATTATTGCAGTTAAGAAAAAGTCCAAAATCTAAATATTTGAGGATTTTGGGCTTATTTTTGGACATTCTTGATTCAGTCGATTGCAACTATAAGGGAAGGTGCACAACTAGATATTACATCAGTCCTAAATTCAAAGCCCGCGGGGCTGGTCTAGTGGTTAACTTGATTTCAAAGTCGAGAGTTTTAAGGTACAAATCCTAGTAAAGGTAGTTAACAATTCAACAATAGGTTACTTTTACAAGGATTTGAATATTAAATCGTGGATACCGGTGTTCTTTGGTGGTTGGGTTACAAATAACCACATTTCTCAGGAGTGGTCGACCTGAGATTGTACAAGACTACTCTTCATTAACATTCATACACATCATCCTCATTAATCCTCTGGAATAATACCTTACGGTAGTTCCGGAGGTTAAACAGATAAAGAGAGATCCTAAATTCAAAATTTCAACTCCTGCGTCTTATTTTTTTCTTATTGCGTCAACACATCATGTGTTGAATCAACACATGCTTCGTTCACATGCTTCGTCAGTCACATCCTTCGTACATGCATACGTCACTTGCTTCGACAGTCAAAAAGTGTATGTTCAGGAGTGTACTCAAAGTGTTAACAAAAAACGCAAACCGGGGACTCCCTTCTGCCTAATCCATGCAGATAGCTCTCGAAGGTACCATGGCCGGATAAGGCCTGTGTAAGAAAATAATTCAATTCCCCGTGCCTCCTATCGCATCAAGCGTCAAGATCTGTGATGAGTCACTTTGTCCAGCGTGTTTTATCACCTACCACCCGTCTACTTCTCCAACTGTCTGAGTTCAGACTGGGCCTCTGTTGTATCTCTGCCACCGTACCGGTCGCACCTCTCTCCTATAAGTAGATCTATTGGTGGCACCAATCTGTATGTTAGCATGATAATATGCAACAGTACATTTTTTTAAAAACGTAAATTATCTGAAGCCAACTGAGGAAAATAATAATTTTTTACAAATAGTTCACTCAAGATGAAACAGAAAGAATAGATGGAAGTAATGTGTAATAATAATTGGAACAAAAGAATTGAGACAGATTTAAAAAAATAATGTAGCTTTTCCCCTCCTCATTTTTCTAAGTAAATCTAGTTGGAATGCTTGTTATTTTTGAGAATAGCTACACTGTTTATGGTTCTGGCTGTCAATCATGTCAGACTGCCTACAACTACTAGTAGTAATGCGACTTATAATACAGTTAATATTTCTATTGTTTTCAATTAATTGCTCGTTCAATTCTTTAATATTGATCGTTCCTTCTCTAATACAGATCACGACCAGTTCGGAGTCTCACAAAATGAAACTGTTTTAATCCATCCTTCCTTTTTATTATCCATTTACCTGTATTACTTGCTTTAACTTCATTGCCCTTCAACCTGTTTCAACCTCCATTGCATCAACTTGTTTCCCTTTTCCGTATTACTCTCTTTTCCAACCGCTTTTAACACGAACTCTCAATCTTTAAACGTTTTCATTTAAGTTAATGTTATACAGAGGGTTCCAAAAAGACCTTAAAACTTTGAAGGCGTACTGACGTTTAATCCGAAAATTTACAGAATCAGTTGAAGTTATTTAAAAGTAAATTAAAAATATTTTAAATTTTCAAAGGTCTAAATTTATTATACTAAAAACAGTTATAAATAATTTACAATAAATGTTTAAAAATTCAACTATTGACATCGCGATTCATGTTTCAACTCGTTTCCTCATATTTTCTGACACCAATCTAATGCTATCTTCCTTGATGAGGAATGCACGTTCCTTGATGACTTTCCTAATGACATTCCTTGATGAGGGTTGTAGCACTGAGAATACAAGCAATCAGGTTATCACGTGTGTCTACGTTTTTCTTAAAAACCTCGCATTTCACCCATCCCCTTAAACAGTAATCTAAAGGAGTAAGGTCCATTGATCTAGGTGGCCAACTTTCCGACCTCTACGTTCAATCCATTCACCAGTAATATTTTTATCAAAGAAATTGTCAAGCAAAAGAAATTCCTTATGTTTAAATATTCCAAATAGTTTCTTCCCGTGATATGTTGTTTTACGTAAGAAGGAACCTATTAATTACAGTTGTTTCTAATATTTATAAATTCATAACATTTTCTGTTTATTTTTAATAATAAAAGTTTGCTTTTTCGTTTTTCGTAAACTTTATTATAAAACTTTCCTCAAAATTAAATTCTCTAGAAATATTTATAATAAAATTTCCGCGTTTAAGGTTCACTTAGCAAAGTTATTGTATTTTAAACATAAAAATCGTGTTTTATTCACTCAATTTTAAAGTTTTATATTGGTATCATGAAAACTACAGAAAATACAATCCTGGAAACTGTCTTATTCGATTTTTCAGGTCAAAAGGCAATGAAACCATCAACATTTACCCCTTACCCTTTACCAAACAGTTTCCAAATTATTTCCCTTTTCTCTTGAATCAGTCTGTTTTCTCTTTATCTATTTAGCCTCCGGAACTGATATTACAGTTGCTTCAGAGGATGATATGAATGTGAATAAAGTGTAATCTTGTACAAACTCAGGCCGATCAGTCCAGAAAATTGTGGTTAAATGGTTGAAATCCAACCACCAAAGAACACTGGTATCCACGATATAGTTTTCAAATCCGTATAAAATTAACTGCTTTTACTAGGATATGAACCTTAGAATTTTTAAATTTCCTAAACCTATGAATATTTTATTTACTTATAATTGGGGAAGGGAAGAAGTTCCCTTCTAAATATATTTCTATATTTCTAAAAAACGTTTGTGTCAATATAATACGCTTTAATTTTTGTATCTACAATAATAATAATATTGTTAGTCCTTTCACAACGCCCAAAAGTTTAGTCAGATAAAAACTTAGAAAATCGGCTAACTTGCTTTAGTTTTTTATAAGTTAAAAAATTACCAGACTACAAAATTTTTATTAATATAATAGGTAAAATATGATGCTTTAACTGCCGTTACCGGATGAAAAAGGTTTCATTTTCATACAAAAACAATACGAAATCTAAAACAGAATTCTCCCAAAGAAAAACACAACTATTAATCATCTACGTATTAATTTGTGCTATAAATACATTCAAAAGATATTGATAAAAACATTTCACATTGATGTCTAAACCTCGGAAACACCCAATAACCATTCTAAATTTGATAATAAAAAACAGTATCTGATAAAGAACTTTGGAAAAAATGTTTCATATTACGTTTAAAAGCAAAAAAAAAAGCTAGAGAAGAATTAAAGTTTATAAAATATTTGTACATACATGTTAATACACTTTTTTTCTTACATTTAACAGTCGAATGTTATTTATTTATTTTGTTATTTATTTTCAAAAATAAATTATAAATTAACTTAAGTATTTAAATAATACACGTTTTGCTATTTTTAATTTATATATGTGCAATTATAATAATTTCAAATTAATTTAAAGCACGCTATATTTAATATACTTGTAAATTCTTACTATTCTGGCAGTTTGCCTGATAGCTTGCTGAGATTCAATTTCAGTCCACCCTAAATCAAATTTTATTCTGTCTACTATTATAATACCACCAAAACATTACCCTGTCCACCTTAATCTAGCAAATCATCCCTTAATGATTTTAGACATTGTTTCCGTCACCACGGATTGATACATAGCCTAACCAAATATATCAGCCCGGGTACGCTATATTGACAGATAAAATTTATTACGACTGACAGTCGTAATTATCGTGATCTAAATAACTATACTGTAATTCGAGTATAACCTAATCACTTTGATAATGTTTCCCAGCAACTCAGTTAATTTTACAATAAAATATCAATATAAAGCAAAAATTAGGTACTTTTCAAAAAGATACCTGCAGCCGATCTGTAGTTAGTAAGTTAGTCGCTGTAGTTAGTCAGTTACTTATAAGATGAGATGAGAAGGAGGAATTAAATAAATAGTACATTAATTTTTCTTTTTAAATACATAAATTGCACTGTAATACCATTAAAATAATAAAATTATACTATAATAAAATAAAGTACAGTATTTTTTGAGTACAGTAATTTACATATATTATTTAGTGCATAATTTAACAAAAACCTAACGTGTATTTATGCATTAAATGTGAGTCTCAATTTACGCGATTTCTTTATACGGGAAATTTTCCTGAACGTAACATTCCCATAAATTGAAAGTGCACTGTATAATAAATTTACGTAACTATCTAAATAAATATATATATATATATATATAATAAATAAATCTAAAAGTATAGATATAATTTAACCGCATTTAACCTATGCTCGCTAACCTATGCACTAACCTTTGCTCGCTAGTCAAGGCTGTCGAGCGAAGCGAGCGTAGATTAATTTTGGTTAGATTATATTTATAGTTATATTTATTTATTATATAAAGCTAAATTATAATTTTAGATATTTTCTCCTTTCAGTGATCCTATCTAAACACTAACTACAGTGACTAACTGATTAACTGCAGACTGGCTGAGGGCATCTTCTTGAAAAGTACCAAAAATTATTGATCTGTTAAGTACGTTACAAAAAAACAAAAAAAATTATTAATCTGTTTAGACCATTGACATTATAATTTATCGTCTTTAGTAATTCAGAGATTGTTATTTTTGTGAATTCATAGTAACCTTAATGATGACGTTTATGAACAAGTATTTTTATTACTCATATATCATCAATCATCTATCGTCAACCTTTCTGTCCTTTTGATTCTTCTTTTCTAATTCCCTCCTCCATTATGAACGATGGCAATTATGATACCTATTTCCAATGATGATACTTCTTTTCTAAACAGCTGACTGAAACTGCATTAAAACCAATGTATTAAGTTTCTTTCTTTAAAAAAAAAACAGATATTCTTCTTCTCCTAAAACTTTATCTTACCGGAATTTTTATTTTGTTGTGAGCTGTAATATATTTCTTACTAAGTAATACATGATTTAAGTATTACAGTCTCCCAACATTTACTTTACTTATTTTCGTTATTATTTTCCTAGTATTCTCAGAATCTATATATTTGCGGCTTTGTGTTTCTAAGATATTCTCAAAATTCTTCGAATACTCACGTTCAAAGGCATTCAGAATGTTTGTAGCGGTTCGATTCAAAGTTCAGGTTTCTATATCGTAAAATAACACCAGTCACGTAATATCTTTTAAGTCAAATCTTAAGCTAATAAATATTATTGTTATAAAACCTCACCCTCATTCATTTAAAATTATATATCGGTTTGCAACCCTTGTTCTGTCTTCCACTGAGTAATCACTTTATGTTTTCATTGTATATAAGTATGTACATCTTATATATATTTTTTTCAATCTATTTGTCTTTAACTGTAAGTTATTTACTGATAATCCAGATAAAAATTATTAACTTGGAACGAAATTATTTGTGTTGTGTACAAGAAAAATAAAAGTACTTCAAAATTTTACGCTTTTAGAAAATATGTGTGCTACAAGTATATCCGGTTTCATCCGAGTGTCCAAAAGCGGGAATTTTTTTTTCTGAAACTAGATGAGAGTTTAAACCAATACAAAGTTACTTCTTTCAGTACATTTCGCAAAATTAGATGTGTCACTTATGTTTAGATTCCAAGAAAGGTAAACTAAAGAGATTTTAACCACGATTATTGGACAGAAGAAATGTTATGCTAATTTATAGAACTTTAAAGAATTTATTTGGTGTAACCAGTTAACTAACTGTTTTTGTACTTAGTTCAGAAGGTGTTTTAGTTATTTATCAAAGCCGAATACCTTCTAATGTATGCAAAATGACTTGCCTGTTTTCAGGCACTCTCTTTGATGTATTTAATCACACGCATTGTAAACAGAAGCATCCAAACACGTTTCACCGGCTACCAAAATAATCACAGTTATATTAATATTTCTAAAAGTAAAAGTAGAATAAGAAAAATTTTAACAACAGCTAACTGATTTCAAAATACGTTAAAAAATTTCACTCCATACACTTTTCATAACGTCAATAGTAAAAAGCCAAAATAAAGAGATCGGTAACAACAACAATATAACAAGGAACTTTAATTAGGAAAAGAAATTGTAAAACTAGATTCTTTGTCAAGTTTGATTTGAATTATTGACTTAACAATATAATTTAACGATTTTTTAATTCTTTACGAGTTGTTTTTAATGAAAATATCTGAAAAACCACCGCGTTATTCAAAGCAAACATTAATTAACTTACAATGATTTTTTTTAATTGATTTAAAAAAAACTTTAACTCAAGCTCCCTTCATATTTTATAAAATCAATAAAAAATTAATGTTTTACAGAAATGTAAAACTGCTTATTAAAATATTACAGTAAAATGTAAAAAAAAAAAAAAAAATTATCTCAGATTTTCTATGATTTTCGATTTTTTGATGTCAGTGAGTGTCAAATTAACTTTGCCCACCGGGCTGGTCTAGTGGTTAACGCGACATCGGAAATCAGCTGATTTCGAAGTCGAGAGTTCTAAGGTTCAAAACCTAGTAAAGGTACTTATTTTTATACGGGGATTTGACAACTAGATCGTGGATACCGTTGTTCTTTAATGGTTGGGTTTCAATTAACCACACTTCTCAGGAGTTGTCGACCTGAGATTGTACAAGATTATACTTCATTAACATTCATACATATCATCCTCATTCATCCTCTGAAGTAATGACCTTACGGTAGTTCCGGAGGCTAAACAGTAAAATGAGAGTATCAAATTAAAAAAAAAAGCTACTTACTTACTAGCCCTTATGAGGCACGAATTTAAAGAAGCTAAACTTTAAAGGAAAATTTTCATTATTTTGTTGAAATTTTCTTTTAATTGTTTTTTATATTCTTCATTTTATTTTACATTTTATACAAAATATGGATGTGCTAACAAAACGCTATTTCTATGAGAAATCGTTAACAAGAAACAAAAAATTAAATACCAGCGGTCTTGATAAAAAAAGAAATTAAATATAGAAAAACCAAATGAAAAACTGGTGGAGAATAAAGTTTAAATAGATATTTTAAAAAACTGGGTAGATTAAGAATCTCCACCTTTTTTTAATTCAGGTAAAAGAAAACTCCGCCGATCTTCTTGGTTGAGTAGTAGCATTTCGATTTTTCATCCGGGGTTCTGGGTTCAAATCCTGGTCAGGCTACAAAATTTCATTTCCATGTTCCCACGTAAAAACTTTTCTGTTATCTTCTTTGGTGAATTAAATACATGAAGCAAATCTACTTAACCTAATACGTATAGTCTGTATAGTCACATTATTTTTTTCAGTTTTATTAATAACAACTATTACTTCCATTTAATTTACTAATCAAAATTAATTAGTTGAATTAAGATTTACTTTAAATGATTTTTAAAGCTTTAAAATGTAAAATATTTCGTAATTTAACACATTAAAATAGCCAATAACATATATAATTTTTGGAAAAATTCTTTAGTTATCGAAAACAAATAAACTGAACACTTGACAATTGTGATTTAAAAGATGTCGTGGATCTGTATAGCTAAGTTCTATAGCTCATAATATTCTCAGCAGCGATCTAATTTCATCCACCACTGACCTGAACGGTAAACCAAATGCTACCCATTATAAAAGTAATTAAATTTTTTTCCATATTCTCTCTCTTTATCTGTTTAGCCTCCGGAACTACCGTAAGGTATTACTTCAAAGGATGAATGAGGATGATCTGAATGAAATGTAGTCTTGTACAATCTCAGGTCGATCACTCCTGAGGAGTGTGGTTAATTGAAACCATATTTTTTCATATTACTCGTATTTTACTTCTTTATGAAGAGTTTTACTTAAAAAATGTTTATATAAAATGAACAATATTTAGAATTAATATTACTGTTAAAAGTAAATTGTTCATAAATTAAAAGTAAATAAATGTATAAAACAGAAATGGAAACAAGTTTACTTTAAAAAAAAATGAATTGAAAAATGAGAAGCAGGACAACTATAAGGTTCCTACGGGAATCTATTGTCCCGAACAGAGACTAGGCTACAGTGAATGAACCAAAACCATTGTAGTGGATTCTTTTGTTCAATTTCATATTGACATCTCTTTGATAAATAAACTAAGCAATCTGTGCAAAGATGAACAGTATATACGTGCGTGCGTTCGAGCATGCGTGAGTGTTGTGTGCGCGCGGGCAGAGGGATTGCGCGCCTGCGTATGTGTTAAGTTTTAAATACATACAAAATTAATATATCATAAATATAAAAATAATACAATTATACACAAAACATTCGTACAAGTAATTAATTTATATTAAACATTATATAACTTGTTAGAAACATAACATTTAATTAAATGCGCAAACTTGGGACTTACATTCGATTAATATGTATACCTCCTTCAAAGAAAGGAAATTTTAACCAAGGTGAACAAATTACAGTAAGCAAGATACAGTATCTGATTAAAATCACTCGATTCATTTCTAGATGAAATTACTTTTAATCAGAACACTGTAATTAATTTTTTAAGAAAATTTTAAGAAAACCTTCAAAAGGAAAAAGCAGCAAAAATGCTAGAACGGCTTGATTAAAGCGGGACGAAATGAATTTCAACTACGAAATTGAAAACGGGATGAAACTTCCTAAAGACGGTTATAAGTTCCATTCATTTGATAGAGGAGTGAACTAGCAATGATAATATAGAATAGAAATCGTTTAACCACTTTGCAGTTAATTGAAAATAAAACAGATTACAGTGTAATCTGAAGTAGTACTTCCGGCGAAAGAATATTCTTTTTTACAATCTTCAAAGAGAACCTAAACCCTTCAAGTGTCTTTCTCTGCACAAAAAAAAAGGAAAATTCACGAATTATATGATTAGCTATTGAAGAGATACACTTTAATTAGAGACTCTTGTGGCATTAACTAATGTGCGCAGAACGAAAAAGAAAAATTGTGAAACAGAAATCATCCTTGTCAAAATTTGAAAAATTGGTCACAAAAACCGAGTAGCACAATCAAGATGGAGTAAGCAGTAAGCAGTAAGCACATTTTAGTTGATGATATTTATTGTCCTTAATAAAATTATTTTCATATACTGACAACCGGCGATTGATACAATAAGCAGTAAACACTTTTAAGTTGATGACATTTATTCTCCTTAATAAAATTATTTTCATATACTAACAACCGGCGATTTCATAATTGGTTGTAATTCACACTCAGAAAAGGAAAAGATAACACTGACGAGAGAGACTTCACAAAAAAAATAAAATGAAATATGAAAAAGAAAGCATTATTAAAGAGAGGCTGTAAAGATTATTAAAGCTAGGTCTTATCAATAATAGTAGTAGCCGGCCTCCGTGGCGGAGTGGTAGCGTCTCGGCTTTTCATCCGGAGGTCCCGGGTTCGAATCCCGGTCAGGCATGGCATTTT
>JAAAKQ030170631.1:0-12499 GCA_010016005.3 Zanna intricata
TGTTATCGACTGCAATGGGGACTACTTTGAAGATTTCTAAAGAAAAATTGTACATATTTTGCCAATAAAAAATTTTCGGAGGTCAGCCCGGTTACTTATTATACAAACCCTGTACATTGTCCTTTATCTATCTAACCTGTTATAATAATTTGTTAGTTCATTTACCCATTCAGACTAATTTTTCAGGAAAATGGTTTGCGTAGTTGTTTTCAAAATTCAGATTGTTAAGCTTTGCTGTTATGAATAGTTCAGTAAATTCTGGTTTTAAATAGATAGCATCAATTTCTTACTAGAACAACCTCTTTAATAAATAAAATTGGCTCAGAATTTTTTTGTACATCAAGTTGACTGAAGGAAAATTCTTATTCTAAATTTATATTTGTAATTGTGTGAAATAGTCATAGATATTGTAAAGTTCCAAAGGAACTTCATAACTGCAAAAATTTTAGTAAAGATTGGGAAGAGATACTTTTTTGTAATCTTATAATTTATGTTCAATTTGTTTTTTGTTTTTGTTCCTAACAACTAACTTGAAAATTCATTTTTCACTCGCTATTTTTGCTTCATATTTGTAAATGAAAAATTGTTACAGAGAAATAATTTATATGGACTTTAAAGCTTATTCTCACCGGTGTGAGTGGTAGTGTCGGCCTTTCATCCAGGAGTCTGGGTTTGAATCCCGGTCAGGCATGACATTTTCACATGTACAAAATTACCATTTCATCCTATTCTATGAAGCAATACCTAAGTGGTCCTGTAGGCTAAAAATTATTATTGTTGTGTTGAGTTCAGTGTACTTGACCATGAGCTTATGTTCTGGCATAGTTTAAAATGTTTTATCATGAAGATAAAATATACCTTACTTATTATAAGACATTTTATTTTGGTATGTCATCTCATAATTGAGAGAGAATGAAAATTATTAAATAATCTCTTTTACCGATTGACGTGGCTCCACTTAATCAATGATAAAGATTAATTGTCGAGTATATAAAATATAAACTTCTACATTCTAATTTTTGTGCTCTATGAGCACCTGCAGGCAGGATGTCTTATTATAGCAGTTGCATGCAAATGACAAAGCTGATATGGTTCATAATTCTTTTGCTAAGTAAAATATAACTATTACATTGTCTCTTTCTAAAACATTTAAGTAATACAGTAAAACTTCCCAATATCGGACATTGCTCGGGAACAACAAACTGCCCATTATTTAGAAAAATGTGAATATAATATATTTGGTTACTATACAGAAAAAAAACTCATTAAATAGAAACATTATTGTGTACTTATTTAATGTAAATAAAAATTTTAAAAACAACTGGTTGCTAATTAAAACTGTAAAATTCAAGTTTTTTTTAAACTCTTTTTCTGAAGAAAAAAGCACTCTTCTTTGTTAATATTTGAATAAAAACAATGTAAGCTACAAAAATCAAAGAAGCTACAAGAATATTAATCAAAACGGTTGTGCAAAATATAATGTAAAAATCAGAATTAAAAACCAAATACAAATATGTATTTATTTATACATAAATGGTTTAAAATAGCTATTTTAATTTGGACTAAGTCCTGGTAATATTTTTTCAATAAGTGATTACACTGATATTAAAATAACTAGGTAATCTTTTTTATATGAAATATTGCTTTAATTTTCTAATCTCTTCTCTAGCTTTCTTACTCATTATAGTAAATCTGCGTTCATTGTCATTCATTTTGGAAGTAATCAAGTCTGAGAGAGCAATAAGATCAGGGATATAAGTTGATACATTCTTTGTGTTAAGTGCATTATTAATGTTTGGGTACTGCTTGTAGTTTCCAAGAATTTTCAATAAATTCTTATAGTTCACTCTGTTCCACAAAGTTTTTGTTTGGTTCAGTATCAGAATTCAAGTAAGTTTGTGGAGGCTTAATACCAACTGTAATGAAACAATGGCTCACTGTTGTAGTTGTAACCTGCTTTATAACCATATGAATCCATAAAACAACAATGCTTTTAAAAAGCTCATCAGCATCCATAACTTTCATTGTTGACAGTAAATACTGTAACAACTTTTTTTTGGAAGGAAACAATTTTTAAAGGATTGATTTCATGAATTACCTTCTATTTCGAGTAAAGTGCCAAAGCTATAAGTTTTTAAATTTTTTGAGTTTTGTGCCTCAAGGAGAATTTTTAAAAAATTTAACAAAAAACGATTTAAATAAGTTGTAATCTGTGAAAAAAAATTTATTCCAGTACTCCCTAGTCCAAAAATGTATTTTTGTCAAACTGATATTTGTTATAACTAAGGGTTATTAAACCCCAATGACTGATTTTCTTTAAACTTGGTAGATAGATACTACTGTTGGGGGAAAATGAATGTAATAATTTTTGTAAAAATTGGAAAGAGTTGCTGTGTTTAACGGAAATAAGATTTAAAAATTTACTGGGGCACTTTAGCAAAAACATTTTCTTATAAAAGTTGGAAGATTTTTATAGAGATCACAAATAATAAAAATTACTACGTATTTTCTTTTGTGGCAATAACTTGCTTCAGAAAAGAAGTCAATGGGAATTTTTTTTGTATCTATTTTCTACATTCATAGGCCATCACTAAAAATTTTTTTGCTCAATCCACTCCAATGATCTGGTGTAAAAAAATATTTTATAATTTAAAAAAAAATTAATTTACTTTAAAGACATAACCTATATTTAAAGTTAGCCATTTCATTTAAAATTAAAAAAAAAAAACTTTTGATTCCATTTATTAATATTTCTAAAAAATAGCCCAAGATGTTTACCCACATATGTAAATGTACTTATGGGTATAAATACCCATATGTAAATCCCTTCCTAGAAAGTGCAACTTTATTTAGAATTAATGGCTGTATCTTTGTATTTTAATAATTCTATTTTTACATTTATTATCACTTACAGTTCGATTCTGGATAATTGGCCCACTGGTTAATAGGGGAAGCTGTTTTTTTTTGGGACAAAATAAAAACTAAACGATTTTACATTGATAAGTACTTCGTTCATTCGGTTCATAATGCCGTTTATTAGAGCCAATATCCGACGTATATTTCTTATTAAAAACGAATACTGGCCATTGATAAGCCACAAACATTGTCGTTTTGAGAATTATGATGATAGATAAAAACTGTAGTAATGGCGTTTCAATCCCTTTAATCATAAACATAATCAATCAAACGTCATAATTATAACAAAAATAATTATCACAACAAAGGAGTTTGTCGTTGTATGTGACATCAACAGCGCGCAATGTGATCGATGTTTTAAGAAATCCATTCCAAATTATGGTTTCTACGAATTTCAGGTAGTTATACCCGCTGAAAGCACTAGCTCCTTTGCAATTTATGGTTAGATGCTAATTGTTTTCGTATCGTATATATACGGTTGTTTTCTAATTTGCAGTCATCGTTTATTTATTTTTTTATTTCCAGCTGTATCATATGTTTTGTTGACATTTTTATCCGTAGGCCTGCAACACATTATGCGTAAGCCTGTATCAACATTTTTGTTAATTTACCTGTTAACAGTTAATTAAAATGCCTCGTAACGATATAGTGAACAAATAAAGCTTCTTGATAAAATAAAAATGTATCCACCACTGTAAGCCAGCGTAAACTATTGGAACTAAACGGTGTACCGAAAAGTATGGTAGCTCGTATCGTGCTCCAAGAAGATAAATACGCCAAGAATGGAACATTTAATTAAATCTAAAAAAATCTTGGAACACTCAGAAAAGAAAACGTGATGCTAAAGACCCACGTGTTGTGAACGCTCTGAATGAATGGTTCGTCACTGTAACTTCGCATAATAATTGAAAAAGTTGTGTAAAAAATAAATATGTGTAATACCGATTACACTGTAAGCAACGACATTACGCCTTTATTTTTCTAATTTTAGGATGAATCAAATAGTATTGTCAGTTCAAAAAAAATTATTTTACTTTTTTAATGTAATTTAAACTACCAATTAACTTTTATAATCTTATTGAAACAAAAGTGGTTTTTAAACAGAATTTTTTGGTTTACAATGTATAATTCCCCTTAAATGAAAACATCTCATATTTTATACAATTTTACCATCGTAAATTATTATTTTAAAATTTCGAGCTCTTCAATTCGGTCGCTTTTGAGATTACTGGTCTGGGAACCCTTGCCATATGCCCATGTAAACGCGGAGTAAAAGTAAGTTCGAGATTAGTACCTGTTGTAACTTGCCTTGTATTTTATACAAAAAGCTCTTGAGAGACGAAAATATTCAACAGTTGCAGTAGAACTACTACAGCGTTGCTCCTTTACAATAAAGTGACAATTTTTGCGTCCTAAATAGACAGACATTTTTTCTCCCTAAAATTAGTATTAGTTATTAACAATGGAGTGTGAAAATGATGGACTTTTTGTGAGTTTGAGTGTTCGAAGAAAGCGGTGCCAAAATAAATTTTAATGAAAAACTAAACATGTGTCATGAAATATTAAATGCACCTGTTTTTCAAATTGATATATATATAGATATTATTTTGTCTGAATGCTTAATCTAAAAATAATTTTTATTTAAAAAAGAGCGCTACATAATTCAGTTTAAAGTTACTTCTACACACCAAGTTAAGAAAAATCACGTTCGATACACGTGCATAAATGATTTTCGACACGTGTGATAATCACCTGTGACGAATTTAACTTTTATGAATTTGTATCGAAAATAAATAATATTGTACATACACATGAAAATATTCTGTTAGTAGGAACTAACCCAGGAATGGTCGACCTGAGATTGTACAAGACCACACTTCATCCTCTGAAGTAATACCTTACGGTAGTTCCGATGGCTGAATTTGAATACTAGATCGTGGATACCGGTGTTCCTTTGGTGGTTGGGTTTCAATTAACCACACTTCTCAGGAGTGGTCGACCTGAGATTGTACAAGACTATACACTTTATTCACATTCATACACATCATCCTCTGAAGTAATACCTTACGGTAGTTCCAGAGGCTAAACATATAGAGAGGAACTAACCCAGAAACAAACGGACGTGCCATCTAACCAAAATGTTTACTGTTTTAGTTTTACTATTTGTTAATATTTTTTGAGAATTTTTAAATTTTGGTTGTATTTATTACATATAGGATAAAACAGCCAAGAAAAACAATAGTTATTTATTGAAATAATGCGATTTAAATACGCGCTATTAAGTATGTGCATCTCGTGAAATCTAAAAATCTCTGCGCAAAAGAAAAGACAATAAGTAATTGATCGCAAGCAGCTTAAGATAACTTTAAACGTATATGTATACAATTTGTAATTTACTTTTATTGTTTATGATAATTATTGAGGAATATATAAGGAGAGTAATATCGTAGAGAAACGTTATTTTTGTATTTGTGTAAAAAACTAATAGTTTTCTACACATATACAAAAATAACTTAAAAAGTTATTAATAAGTAATGCGTAATAACTTATAAGTTATAAAGTAAAAAAAATAACTTAACTTATAAGTAATAACTAAAATGAGAGTAAATACATTTTGACATCGTTATGAACATGACATGTTTTGACAAGTTATGAACATGATAAGTATATAAGTTACGAACAATTTTTTTTTTTTTTTGTATATTTTGTACTTAGGTGGGGTCGGTAGCGTAGATACATATTATTCCTTCTGAATAATGGCTGGTAACGTGGTGTAACTAATATTGAGGTTATGTTTATGCTGGAAACGTGGTACTCGAAAAGCACGTGTTGCAAGTAATTGGTTGTACATTTTTTACCGGTCAGTAATTTTTTTATGTTATGGGTAATAGATTATGTATGTTTAATATTATGTAGTAATTGTTGTTTCCTTTCTGATCAGTTATATATGAATTTTCATTATCATTGTCAAATTGATAACAAGGCTCTCTTAAACCGTTAACATAATTTATTTTTGTATTTTAATCATTTTAGTATTTTTTCATTCAAATAAAAAAAAAGATGTTGTTGAGAGAGTCAGCACGTTGTTAGGCTGTCATGAGTATTCAGTTTGAATGCAACCAAAACTGAAGGACCATGTTTTAAATCTCTTCTACGAGTTTAGGAGCTTGGCTGCGAGTCAATTACGACTTCATGCTTTGAAAGACGTGAAAATAATAAAATACGTTCGACAGGGTTCAATAATTAAGACAAATTAGTCATTTATAATCTTAACAAGTATAGGTTGGGAGAAAAAAATGGAAGTACTAGTCTTAACATTTAACTTCACTCAGCCCAGTACACAATTTCTGATATACATGGTTTTTTTTTTGGGGGGGGTGGGCACTTAAAAGTTATTTATCCAGAAACATAAAAATTAAACATTGTGCTATCTCTAATTCACTGGATGTTAATCGGTTATTAAAAATGAATGGTCTCACTAATTGGTATTAATGTAGTCGTCTCTTTCTTTCTTCATTATTTAATGACTACAGTAAATTAGATCTTACTCTACCCATTTTATATGATTAGCTCACTCTTATAAAAACTATATTTTTGGAAAAGAGTTGAACTGATCATTTTAATATTCTTCAATGAAGGTATAATGTTTCAAAGATTTAGGTTGTTTAATAATGTCCTTATTAAAACTTTCCTGTTTGTCTGTGTAATATTCATGCAATTTTATGTAAAAGCTTATTCTTATATAACACTAGATTGCTTTTGTATTTAGTTATCGAGAAAGGTTTTCTTACTCAACCATCTGTTTCTTTACTCTGTATTAGTAATAATACATTAGGCTATCGAAATTATAAATGTTTGCTATATATTTTAGATTGTTATATTTATTTTTACTATTATGACTTTACGTTAAATATTTTCAGGATTATCTATTAAGCAAACATAAAAAGTTTGATTAAGATGAAGGTAAAGTTGAAAAAATCTGATGCTAAATCAGGAAGAAGACAAGGAATTAAAAAAAATAAAAATATAAATAAACAGTTATTAAAAAAAAAAACAATTAAACGGGATAATTTAAATATTAGTGAAGAAGAAAGTATAGAAGAACCAGATGGCAGTGAAGACAATTTCTATTCAGGTAAGTAAATTTGTAAATATTGATTTAAGAAAGAAAATAAATCATAACTTGTAAATCTAATCTTAAAACTTGAGTGAAAAATAGTAAAAATGTGTGAAAATCTCATTTCAAGGGTAATTTTTTAAAAAACAGTTGTGCTTTATTGACTTGCTGCTAACATTAACCAGGGATGATCTCAGTTCTGTAAGTATCCTAGATAGCTTTAGTCATCTAGTAATGAACCATTGTTTGCAGCCTCACATTATCACATCTTATTTATAAAAAGATGTGATGTCTTAACCTTATTTTAGGTTCAGGTTAGGTTACTAACAATTCCATATACTGAACTTCATATATCAACATAATATAATAAAATATAACCTAATCAAACATAACCTTTTATTTTTTTCTGTTTAGTTTCTGGAACACAGTAAGGTATTACTTAAAGAGGATCAACTAGGATGATATGTATGAATGTAAATGAGGTGTAGTCTTACACATTTCAGGTTAACCATTCCTCTGATATGTGATTAATGAAACCCAATCACCAAAGTACCCTAGTATCCATGTAGTATTCAAATCTGATCTGGTATTCAAAAATAAAAGTAACTGCTACTAGGATTTGAACCTTAGATCTTTTGACTTTGAAAACAGCTCCAATGACTAAGTTAACCACTAGACCAACCCAGTGGGTTATTTTTTTATTTATCTTTTTAACCGGTGGTCCGGAACCACCGTTAGCTATATCTTCAGAGGATGAGATGAATGATTTGTAGCGTTGTGTGAAAATGTCGTGTGTGATTAATGCAGTGGGTCTATCAGACATAATATAATGCTCGCTAACCTCATCTAAGTAACCTTAAATATTGAATGCAGGGACACTAAGGAAAGTTTTAATTTTTTACTTATTGTATTAGGAAATAAACTCTGTTTTATGCCTTTCAGATATTGTCTACACCTATAGAGCTGGCTAGAAAGTACTAATGCCATCTAGCAGTCCCGAGGAAGTTATACTTAATCAAGATTATCTAGACATAGTACAATATCTGCTGGGCATATAACGGATTCTAATCATTAACAGTTTTGAATAGACCATTTAATATTAATCAGACAAATGTACTATTATTTTATTAACATTATCAGTTACTAAAATAGTTACCAGTAATGAAATTTGTAAATACATTTTAATCCCAAAATTAAAATGTAAGTTGGAAGTATTAAAGTATTATCGTCAAGAAGTATTAAATTTTATCATCATAAATTACATTTCTAATTTTATATTTATTTTATTTTTTTTTTTTTGTTCTTTTTTGCTGCTTGCTTTTGGCATTTATAATTATTTATAACCAACATAGTCTGTACTATATAAATAAAAATAAAACTGCCCCTGATTTTAGAGATAAGTATTGTTTCATTTGTAAAAACAATTGAACATTTTGTTTGTATTGACTCTGGATTGTATAATCAAGTTTTGGTTCAACTGTGAAGTCAATGTTACGTAAAGGTAACATTGTTACCTTTAGTTAACAAAACCAGATCAATGGTTTGTGCAGTAGCCACTAAAACTGTTATTGTTTCTTCACTCACAAGGACACATATATTTCATGTGATTTCAAAATTACAAAATTGATTTTAATTTCAAGATATAGCAGGAATATAAATTTTCAAATTTCTAACAGCATATTTTAGTTTAGCCATGGCCTTTTCGTTGAAATATAGTGTGCTATCGTGATTTCCAAAATTGAGTTAGCTGTTAACAAATTTTATTTTTTAATCTCAATTGCAACATTTTGCAGATCATTTACTTTATAAAGTTGTTAGTAAATTGTTTGGTAACATTTGTCATGAGATATTTTTTCATGTGTTTACTCTTCTTCTATTCATCATCACCTTCTTCATATTCTTCTTCATCTATATATTCTAATTGATTCTTTGACATTTAAAAAAAAAACTTTATACATTGAAATCAAGTAAAATTTGTCATTTTGGAAATAACATGTGATTGTATACTACTGTTGATTTTCATAGATTACATGCATAAGTGTCAATGTGCGAGTTTAAAAATAAGTAAACTTTTTTTCTATTCAGTACTTTGTAATATTTTATATAAGTTGTATCAGGAATAGGTAGAAGTACTACTCTGTAGATAAAAAAGAAACTGTCTGAGTATTTGGTAAATAGATTTGAAAAGAAGGAGATTTGGTAAAACACCAAATCCCCTGATCAAAATCAGGGCACCATTATAACATTTAATTATAAAATAAATAATACATGTGATTAATTTTTGAAGATATTAATGCATATAAAATAAAACTAAGCTAAGTCCAAGAAGACTAAATATAAAAAAATAAATACAAAATAAATCACGATTCAGAAAGCATTAATGAAAATTGTTTGAGCACATACTTATGTACAAGTTGAATGGGATGGAAAAAATTCATTATCCTTCAAAATTTTTAATTAGTATTATTTAAAAATTCATCAATAGAGTAATACTGTTCCTGTACAAGAAATTATTTTATTGTATTTTAAATTAATTGGGGATTTTTATTATTATAAAAAATGGTAACAGGAGTATAATAAACTTCTTTTTCATAGCTGAAATGTTGTTTAAGTTACATAAATAATTGTGTTGTCTGATTTAATAGAGGTGGGTGTTATTATTTTTTAAATAATTGATTTATTTTGAAAATAATTGCTCAGCGATTAGATATTCATAAATGTAAATTCAAGGATAAGTTTAATGTTATACGAAATCAATTTGATCTTGCCAAGAGAGTTTGCTTTATGGGCAATACAAGTATTATCGTTATCATTAATGAGAATTCTGTTCCTACAGTTAGCAATTTTACATCTACCTGAGAAAAAAATTGCAGTTGTTTTGTCATTATTTAAAATTAGATGGTTATTAATTAAATGAATACTTTTTATGTTTTTAATATAAAATTTTCATGTCCTTTTAAATAATTATATTTAGAAGTAGATACATTCATGTTATCTTGAGGAGGTTAACAATGGCTGGCTCAAGGTTTGATGCAGATCATTAATAAATAATGAAAAATAGTAAGGGACCAAGGATACTTCCCTGTGGCATCCTGCGTTCTAGATCTTGAAGTGTGGACCTTCATTTTACATATACTTTTTTATCAAAAGAAGAAATTTCAATAACTTGTTAAAAAGTTGCATTTGAAAGCATCTCTTTTGATTCCATAGCCACTAAAAGTTTATTCAACAATAAAAAAGTAAAAAGTAAATTGATTGCTTAATGGAGATCAGGAAAAATTAAAAAATTAAACGTTTTGTTATGCAGTTTAAATATTTCAAAAAACTAGGAAATGGCTTTCAGTAGACAATTTTTCCTAAAGCCATACTGAAAGTTTGTCAACATGTTATTTTTTTTTCAAGACATGTTTAAAAGGAAACTTTTGTTTACATTTTTAAAAAATACTTTGAAAATATGGACGTAATGAAAAAAACTTATAATTTTATAAATAAGTTCGGAACCTTTCTTAAGGAGAGAAAGGATTAACAATAGAATTCTTAAGGCAACTGGGAAATAACATATTATTGAAATAATAATTAAAGTTGTAAGAAGAACAAAACTAGCTTCTATGACTTCTTTTAATATACTGGCAAGAATTTCATCAATTTCCTATAAAAGATTATGTGTATTTAAATTGGTTCCTGGGTATCAGCAGATGAAAAATAAAAATACGATGAAATTTGTTGATTCATCAACAAAACCATTCAAGAACAATGGCTTTAAAGTGAATTAATATTAATAAAATATGATGAATATCATTTACAGTGTATTGCTATAATTAATTGTTAAACCTTATTTCTTCACTTATAGCCTCTGTTTTCCCAATTCACTACCTTCATTAATGCAGGCTATGATTTCACTGTTATGAAACAAAAATTTATTGTTATAGTGAAGTGTTATAATCACTGAAAATTGTAACTTTGATTCTGTAATATAATCTAATCATTGTTGGGCTTTAGATGTGTTAATCAGTAGAAAGATCCTTATTGTGGGAATTTCTTACTGGTATCAAATCTCAATTTCAAACTGTTTGCTTCTACTTCTGTTGAGACAAAAACAAGTTATCCCCGAGATATTATTATTGCTGCAAAACTTGTATGTCTTCTACTGTTAAAATCTGATCACTGTGTGGCTGTTAACAGGCTTGCCTTAGTCCCAGCTCAGTTTGCCAAAAACTGCATCATAGGAACTTTTTCTGTGAGAAGTGAAAAAGTCCACTCTTTTTCAGTATTCAAGTCATTGAAATGGTGATAAACATTAAACAAAGTTTTTTTTAATACTAACTACTTGCCACCATCATCGAAAATAAATTATCTTTACCTCGGTGATCACATTATTTCATTTAACATTTGATGTTGCCATGAATCTTAGCTGGTTTGGATATGCAAGTCCAAGTTTCACAATATCCAAGCAAAATATTTATTTTACCTTAAGTTTTAATTTATTCCTACAACTGTACTTTGTAGTGATATGCAAGACCTTAAGATGAAGGCTACCTTTTACCATTCCTTGGCCAGAATGTCCAGGAGCTAGTGAAGAGACTTTGGACCATGTTAGAAAAATCTATACGAATAGTTCCTATAAATTTTTTATGTGGGCAAGTTTGCAACTTAGCATATCATAATCATCAATAGTTTAGTGAATCTTTAAGAACTAAGGTTAAACCAATCTGAATCTGGTGCAGACTGTCATTATTAATGATAAAGAATTGTATTATTTCTGTATAAAAATACTAGTAACGATTAAGGGTTTTGATCACTTCTGTTTTGTGACGTAACAGCATTTCATGACTATGGAACTTTGAATTGCCAAGATATTTAAGCAGCAGGGATAAAAATTCCTTTACATTCAATAGTAACACAATTTGTGCTGTTTCAAAGGTCAAGGTGTATAATTTGTAGAATCTTCCAGAGATTATACAGAGATTATGTTTTCAAAATACTGGCTGAAATTGAGTGTACTGAAAACATATAGTTTAATGAAAACTTAGTTTTGTAGTTAAATTAGTTTTCAGAGAACTACAAACTGATTATTGTTGTGTTCAAGCCAAGGCTAATTTTTTTTGTATTACAAATTTTAAAAAATTATCTTATTACTAAACAACAATAAGCATTGTGAGAATGAAGAATCAAAAATATAATTACAGTAATTTAGTTTTGCTTTTAATCTACAAAAGTTGATGACAAAGAGAGGCCATAATGTGTTGTGTGTATGAAAGTTTTGGTACCAGAGAGCATGCTATTGAGTAGGTTGAAATGCCATTTAGAAACTACAGTAGTTATTTATAACGTAATAAATCTCTGATTGTTAGGGAGTTACGAAGGTCGTCCACAAAGTAACCTCCGTTTCGAAATAAAAATTAAACCAGTTGAGATACAAAAATTTTATTATATACATCTTAAAACTACAACTTTTCTCTACTTTTC
>JAAAKQ030170653.1:0-12498 GCA_010016005.3 Zanna intricata
TATTTCTGGTTGGATAACTGAGTTATAATGTCTTATTTTTGTGTTTATGGACGTACATTTTTTGTTATAGATGTTTTGTGTTTTTATTGTGGCTTTGATGAGTTTATTTACTCTTTCATTCCAGTTTGGATTTTCTTGGAGGTTATGTGTGATGTTTTCCCCCAAATATTTAAAGTTTTCTACTAGTTCTATGTCATTATTAGTTTTACTTTATTATATTACATAATTTGATATAATAAATTTAAAAAATACTTATATCCAAACAGAATTAAATTCATGATTGGAAAAGCTACATGTGATTAAGAAAATCTGTATCCTATATATTTCTATAATGGAAAATAAAATTATTTAAATTCACAATTACCGTGATTGCCCTTATAACATTTTTTTTACAAAATTTTGTTCGCAACCTATTCCTCTCTTTAGGTAATTAATTATTAATAGAAGGTTGAAGAGTCC
This sequence comes from Zanna intricata, assembly GCA_010016005.3. NCBI lineage: Eukaryota > Metazoa > Arthropoda > Insecta > Hemiptera > Fulgoridae > Zanna > Zanna intricata. The sequence continues at coordinate 460 of JAAAKQ030170653.1, forward strand.
AGAATAAGATGGTAAACTGCACTCTTACAGTATAACAATATTCGAGATGTTATCTGAAAATGGCACTTCAATAAATTTAAGGGAGATAAAAAATAAAATGTCAAAGACGGAAGTTACTTTTAACAAACTGAATTTTACCTTCAATAATATAAGCCAAAGAACTTAAAACCTCATAGTTTTACTGCATGCTACCAACATATAATGAATGTTAATTACCACAGCAGTCAAATGCTACTTCTTAAAAAAAATTGTATTTATCAACATATATTACAAGTTACAAGTAATTTGATAAAGCACAAGAGAGATATAAAGATGATATTTTATGTGAACTGCCAAATTCAGACCATTTTTATAATTTTACATTCAATAAATATGACACGTCAAGAAATAAAATATAGTTTTTTTTTTGCATATTTCCTATGCAAACTGAGGCATTTACATAACTGCACTAATTTAAAATAACAATTTTCCATATATTTCACTTTGTGAACGTCTATTAACATTTTTGGCATATCTAAAATATCATTTTTTTGTAATGCAAGTGTTCATTCACAATTTCATGTAATAACAATCTTGAAATATTAGAAAATTGCAAATACACATAAAACAAATGTAAATCATGTATTGGGACACCCTTCTCTGCAACACTGCAGTAAAACTTCCATCACCTATGGACAGGTGGCCACTACACTTCACATTATGAGTGTGGAGTATAGTGTAAAGCCTTCCTTTATTTAATATCTTAACCTGTTATTTCACAAATTTGAAACTTTATGTGGCTGAACATTTCATGCTTCAAAACTTGATTACCAATCACAATTCCAAACTGGCAAGATAACCGTTTATTTTAAATATGAAGATATATATTGTGATCCTTAATGTAAACATAAACAAACAAAATGGCTGAGTTACTTCATTCTTAAGAGAAGGAAATAAGAATATCAGCATGGTTATTACAATAACAGATATGCAGGAAATATCCTCAGATGGAATTTTGGATGAGACTTGTATAAATCTATAGTTTGATATAAGTTTATAAGTTGAAGCACCTATTCAGACTTTAAAAATTTACTTTTACAATAGCCAAGTTGCAAGTATATATTAACCGAGAACTTACATTGATTAGGAATACTTGTCAAAACAGGTTCAATAATGTCATCCCTGCCCATTCCTTGAGTAACAACTGCTTCGGGAACATTTGCAAATCTCTTCAATAAATTTGTTATACGATTCTTTTCTGAAACATAAAAAGGATCATTGCAAAATATTACAACAGAGTCCCAACCAATAGATGTACTAATTTGAATGTAGAAATATTGAAGATAATAACTATACTTAAAAAAAAATCAAAAAATAATTGAAAAAATTATTAAATTTACATATTCAGGTCACGGTCCTAAAAAACTATCGGTCTAAATAAATATTCCAAGTTTATGACAATCTGATGTCTAAAACTTTTACTACTGTTATATATACTTATCAGCAATTTACTGACAACCTTCTAGTATCAACTTCAAATCAGATAATAAAACTTAAAGAGATTAACTTCAACATTAAATTAAAAAATCGCCTGGCAGATTGCAGCTTCATCTTCTGATGTAATACTTAACTGTGGTTCCGGGGTTAAAAAAAAAAAAAAGAAAAGGTTGCAGCACACATATTTTATTCTAATTCATCTGTACTTCTGCGTATTGCCTAATCTTGGGTTTTATGTGTATAAAGTGTATTCTTCATACATTCAAGTAAATGTAGAAAATAGGAACTTTGGGAACTATCAAAACAAGATAACTGACATGAATAGAAATCAAATTGTAATTACTTAAATAGAAAAAGCCATATGTCAAAAAAAAAATTCTAACTCAGCAGTTAAGTCAGGGTTTGATTTGTCTGTGTGTGGAAAACATAATCAGAATGTGGAAAAATCAAATCAAAAATCAAAACATAATCAGTATGTGGAAAACTAATATTAACAGTATGATTCCTTATTTTGGCATTAGCCAATAAAAAATCTGATGTCTGGTAAAATTAATTTCTCAACTACCTTAATTTTGTGTTATCTATCATTACTGTTTTGTAGTTTAGTCAGTCATAAAGAAATTAAATATATAACTAAAATCAGAACCAATGAAAGAAAATTTACTTTTCATTCAAGTAAATAATACATACCCAACCATTTTTGTTATTAACGTAGGAGAAGGGAATTCTGTCACCATTTCTAAATTGGGTCAAAAAAATCATGAAATCCAGGTTTGAGCTAATATATACTGCAGTAATTAAGAGAAAAGTTGCTAAATGCATTTTTACCTTATTCTGTATTTTTTTCTGAACATTTTAGTGGAAAAACCATTGTGATATAACGAAAACTGACAAAGTTATGAGTTTTTTTATTAAATCAACGTCACAATCTCTAAAAGCTTTGGAAACAACAATAACATATTTTTAATAAATTTAAAAATGACTAACTTAGAATGTATTTAAGATATCAAAACGAAATTTTACACAGTTAATAAGATGGCAAATTGACCAAATAAAAAAATTTTCATGACATTCTGAGACCATGGGTTTTATTTTAATTTTTAATTATATGATTTGAAATGTACTGACCCAATTATAAAATTACTTTTTCAATTTTTCTAGAAGCTTAAAAGAAGAATGGTTACTTCTTACCAAAAATCTGAAATAATTCTTATTCCTTCTTTAATTTGAAATTTTTTTTCAATATTAAAAACAACAGTAGAAATCTGGCAATTATTTATTAAAGCATCAAGATTTTTTTCATTAAAAACAGATTGATTTATTTTTTAGTTAACTAGCTCCAGTAAAAAATTGCATCTAATTCAGAGTTTGTAATGCAGCAGCAAGTTTACCCAGTGTAGTCTAATGCATAAGCGTACAATTGTAACTACATGATCAAATAGAAATTATTTAACCTGAGAAAAACAAAAGGCTTTGAGAAGATCTTCAATTAAATAAGCATAATGTCTTGCTATTTATATGTAGCATTTTTGTTAAACCCTATATTAATTTGATGTAGAATTTTTATACAAAGTTACAAGTATTAAAAAACTTTAAGATAAACAAATTAGAGCAACAAAAATATATTTGCATAATAAATTAAAAAAAACAAAAAATTTCTAAAGCAATGAAATAACATTCTAATTATAATTCTTTTCTTTATTTCCATTGTACATGAAATTCAGAAGCTGAAACTTTTGTAGTAATTTTACAATTTAATTAACCCAATATACTTTCAATTACTTCATGATCATCTGACTATCTGAAGAATACTGAAAAATGAAACAACAAAGTAAAAGAGAAACTTATTAATAAATTGATACAGATAAAAAAAACTAGAAAATGTGTTAACAAACTCAATTTAATCCAGTTAGTACGATTTAAATAAGTTAATTTAAACATAAAACAGAATTATTAAAAAAGCTTTAATCTAATTTCAGCCATATGAAATTGAAAAAACAATTGAAATTGCGGAATTTCTAACTCTAAAATAAAACGATAAATACTTTCCCCTGCTTGAATATTAAACACTAACATTTATTTTCTAGTGAAAAGAAGAAGTATTTGTTAAAACACAAAAACTCCACTGCAGTCTTAAGAGACAATCAGTGACTTTTTTTTTATTACTAGATGAGCAACAATTATAACAATTCAATTCCTTGAATAATATGGTAAAATAATTTTATTAATATAGTTTTTACTTACATATAGCAAGTAAACTATGTGTAAGTATTAGTTAAATGATTAATTTTATTTATCATATTAATAAAAAATGCAGGAGATACAGCATTATGATAATTCCCTTGAATAATGTCTGATAATGTATTGTTCTGTAGCCGAGCCATAGGATTAGCAACAAGTGATTTTATGTAGTAATCTTGCATAAAACTTAGAAAACTAACATTAAATGTATTATGTCTCTACTCATTACAGGATGGTTTCAAATTTAAAATTTCTATAAAAAAAAAATCGTAGGATAATGCTTCTCCAGTAGATTAAAACACCATCATAGATAATATAAATCCACTTCTAATGTAAAAACAATATTAAAAAGCAGATTGGCTTCTAAGAACAGAAAATAGTCAGATAACTAATTAGCTAAAAAAAAAAAATGCACAAACTCTTGAGGTATAAAAAAGAAAAATGCTGAAAATTTTTATTTAACATTTCAAGTTTCTACCATATATAGTGAAAGCTTAATAATTTGTACATGATAAACATATGATTTTGTAGGAATTCTGGAAATAATTAAGTCATTTTGAATAATTCTGACAAACAGAATAATGTTACAAAAGAAACTATTTTGAAAGTTGGAATACGGTTTAGCTTGTCTTTTGATACAATTGTCTCAATTCTAAGAATATTCAAACTTTTTTAATGAAGCACAATCAAGTATGTAAAAACTAACTTGAACAATAAAACAAAGAAGGACACACACCCAGAAACATGACAAAAAATAACATTTCTTACTTTCAAACTATCTAAACTGTCACCAACTCACTTCTAAAATGCCTTGAAAACACTATTATAAAAGTCGATCCAAAGTTATAAATACGGTAAAATTTTTAAACTCACCATACTGTAGCAAGTGAATAACATAATTATAAATGGATATACACATTAGTTTAAAAATTATTTTGAAACTAAATTTCCAAAATATATTATTTTTAAAAATATTTTGCTAATAAATTAAGCAGATAATATTAAAAAAAATTCTTCTTAATTATTTCATTCTTGCCTAGACAATTTTCTACAATTTACCAGTACCAGTAATTTATCAATTCTCAATCACAGAGGTAATTTAATTCTATTAAGAATCTTAAATATTATAATAAACAATTATTATTATTTATTTATAAAAATACTTTTATACAATTACTTTTATTATTTACTTTATAAAAAAATGAAAACAATTACTTTTTTCCTGTGGTCGTACATCAGTTTGTTCAGATATTCTCCATACTCGAAGGGTGTTATCAGATGAACCAGTTATGATAAACTCTGGATTGAAGGGACTCCATACACCACAAAGTACTGCATTATGATGTTTATTATAATTTACTAGTGGAGTTTGCTTAATAACATCCCAAACCTGCAGAAAAAGTAGAAATTAACAATACTTTTCTAAAACAGATATAGTCGCAATGTAATTAAATAATTCAATAATACAATGCAGAATAAATAAAACAAAGAGCATCTGTTTTTTCAAATAGAACTTTTTCTCCTTCAAGTAAATTAACTCCTTGGTTAATTGAAAATATTTGGCAAGGCTAACATGAATTCAACCGCAAATAATTTGCAACTGAGAAAATAAATAATAATAAATCAGAACCAGAGCTGTGTGTCTTAACAATTTAAAATAAAAAATATGTAAAAATCAGATTGGAAACAATGGAGACAAAAGTAACATCCGAATCATACATACTCTTAAGTTTATGACATATACACGTTCTGGTGAATGCTGATGACACTCATCTGATAATCTTAAATACCTAAGGACTAAAGTAATCATGAAATAAAATAGTTAAGTGTGCTTAACAATATATTATTTATACGCATGACTCTTTTTCATGTTTTATAAAAAGCATTAAAAATCTTTTTGTGTAATTTTAATTTAATTAAAACCACAGGATGTGCTGAAAGTACTTTAAAATGTATATTATTGCAAACAAAACAATATTCTGCAAAAATTCATTTAACAACATGAATAAACTTATTATGTATTGTATGCTACTTAAGTCATATATTTTGAATAAAAAGTCAGAATTTTGATCTCTAGATACCTATATCAATTCTGAGGAACACTTATATTTTTTCAAGCTATTGCTTTCAGATAAATAGGAGCACAACAATTTGGAATTTCCCTGTATTTAACAAAAATTTTAATATATTATGACCTTAAGAGTTTTAGTTTCAGTAAAAGTACAAAAATATTAAATAGTATTTAATATAAAAAGTTTTTATAACTTAAGAAAACTTTTTAACCTGAGCTGTATAGTCATAAGATACAGAAACAAGATGACCATTAAAGTGAGGACTCCATGAAACATCAACAATTTTCTCAGCTTGTAAAGAAAGAACTGCAACTGTATCGGATGTTCTCCCATCTGAAAATAAAATCTTAATTTTAGATAATATCAAAAATTCTACACAGGTTTATAAACGCATAATCCTAGTATGAAAAATCAAATAAAGCCAAATACAAGGCAGGATGTATTATACTGATTTTATTTTATGTATATTTACAATCTTAATCATAATAGAAATAATTTGCAGGTAGATCTGATCAACAAATCTTTTAAATATTAAAAATGAAGGGCTATTTATAATGTCTGTGACTTCAGCTGCATTAACTCTTCTAATGTTTTTAATATGATTTTTCTGCAGGCAGTTGGGCTACAGAAAACAATATATTTTCTAAATTAGACATTTTCATGACAACTGAAAATACATGTATCTGCAGTATGAAATGTAGCACGCAGCAAAAAAAAGCAATGCAGAAGAGCTTTTCCTCTGAATATTGGTTGATTTTGCTTATGCTTATAAATGTTACTCATTATTACATTTCATCTTATCTTAGAACAATTATTATTATTATCTTATAACAGTTATTGTGAAACAGAAAGGTAGATTTCCCTTTATCATGAATATGTTTCTCAAGGTTTGAAAATTTAATTTTAATGCAAAGTATAAAGCACTAATTTGACTCATATTTCATAACAATTCAATTCAGAAGCATTTTTAAGACACTTACAAATGTATATGGTGTTTCATTTAATTGCCAAAACAATCTTCTTGTAAAATATAAACAATATAAACCAATATAAATATAAATTGGGAAAACACCTCATAATACCCTTTGTTTTGGCCTTGACCTTTTTTCAAGGTTAACACACTTTTTTATAGAATGACCTATTTTTGACCCTACCAATGAAAACAGCAGAAAATTTTACACTGAAATATGTAGTCACACATATGATCTTGGACATTATTTTAAGGTCATATGGCTAACCATCAGAGATAGTACAATATTCCTGGAATATTTATATTCCAGGCAATTTATCTTGCAAACTATAGGAAAGAGTATAAAAATGACTTTACACTAATGTAAAACATTACCTCTAATGGTTAGTTATAAGACCTTAAAAAAAGTCCCAGGTCACATTTTGACCACATATTTCAATTTAAACTTTTCTGCTCTTTCATTGGTGGGGTACATCATTCCATTAAAAAAAATCTTTTAACATTAAAATCAAGGTTAACAGATTTCTAGACAGATTGTCTACTGAATCTGCTAAAAGAAGTTTTTTTTTAATTTTAACTAATCAGTTTATTTTTAAAATGACAAATATTAAAATAAAATACATTTTAATAAAAAGTATAAATTCAAAATACTGCACAATTTAAAAAAAACAATGAACTTCTGGAGCAAAATAATTAAAATCTACTCATAATCATCATTTTCAGTTTCCTTTAATCTAAGTTTCTATGGATTATATTCCTTCTATAATATGCCTTCTATAAAATTTATTCACCTGCCTCAATTCATGAACCATCTCTCTTCTGCACTTCCTCCAACACCATAATTATCAATTTCATTCCTGGTCTATCCGTTGGTCTTCTAGCTGTTTCCTCTGCATGCATGTAATCTTTCCTCATCTATCCTTTCAATATGTACAAATTAACTGAACTTTGATCTCCCAATTGACTCAAGGCTTCCCAATTGCAATTCCTTCTAATCATACTGCTCCTTACCCTATCCCTTCTTATCTTCCCTTGCATGCTTCTTCTGAATTTCATTTCTGTTGCCTATAGTTCTGCTTCATCTTTCTGCCACCTGTCCAAGTTTCTGCTGCGTAGATAAAAACTGGTGCAAAGTTACATAACTCTCTTATGTAGAAAAATCTACTACTGAAATTTAAAATGAAGAGCAAATAAAGGTGTATCATGAAATTCTCCTGAGACTTTCATAACCTACTTTATTTATGAAAATATTCTAAAATGCTTCATGTGTGAGTTATAGCAAGTGAATGATCTCCGTGGATTTCAGCTACCCCAGAGAAATAAGGTTACACTGAAATTTTTAAAACATTAATTAAGAGGCAGAATTAGCGATTTCTTATCGTTCTGACCTAAAAAATTAAATAAAATAGGCCCTATAACCATATTTGCAGTAGATTTTAAGAAATCTACGTGAAAAACTCTGTTTTTATGCCTGACATAAAATAACTTTGTTAAATGGGAAATAAACACATAAAATCTTTAGACAAAACTTTTAGAAAATTTAATTCTGAACAAACTGTAAAATAAGTTGAATAAAAAAAAATACAAAGGTTAGAAAAATTCAAATTTTATTTATAAACAGTACACTAGACGAAAACGCATTATATGTACCAGTTTATAATGTTCAGAAATGAATCTGCTATTTTCAACACATTTCTTGGCATGCTTAAGAACATCATAGTACATTCTTTATATTTGTAAAAAAAAAATGTACGTATCTTTTTCACAACTTTACAATAACTGATGAGAAAAATTATCTTAACAGAATATTTTAGTTAATGTAAATTAAAACTAGTTACATGTACCACATCAGATTTCACACCAGAACCATGAGAAGTAAATGATAATAAAAACAAAATTACTTTTGGTATATGAGGGAGTACCCCCAAAAAAAAAAAATTATTTAATTTTTTTAACTTGAGATAATAGCTTGAAAATATATCTTCAAAATAGTGTCCATTTACACTTATCCCAACAGTTTTTACACTGTTTGAAATATTTTTTATAGTCTGCTGAACTAATACTGTTAAGTGACTCCAGTAACTTTTTCTTAACCTCTTCTACATCTTGAAAACACTTTCCCTTTAAGTTTTTCTTCATTCTTGGGAATAAGAAGAAGCAAGGAACTAGGTCAAATGACTAAGTGGAGACAGAAACCATTTTCATGCTGTTTTTTGCCAAAAAAAATGGTTGATTTTCAACACTATGACCAGATGCATTGTCATAATGAAGCAGCCAGTCCCCTGATTGCCACAATTCAAGTTGTTTTTTCTCATTGCCTCATGAAATTCTTCAGCACTTGCAGATAGTAATGCTGGTTCACTGTGATGCCCTGAGGAACAAATTCAACATATCTCGATGTAGAAAAAAAAACCATCATGGATTTCACATTTGATTCCAATTACTGCACTTCTTTTGGTACGGGCAATGAAGCTGTCTTAAACTGGACAGCTGTTATGTTTCAGGGTCAAAGCCATAACACTAAGATTCATCTCCCTGTTATGATTTTTGACAAAAAAATCAGGGCAATTGTGCCTGTTCTTTTAGTTCCTGAGACACATTCTTAAAACGGTTCTCCCTCAAGTCATGGAACAAATCTTTCGGCGACATGTTTCATGTTCAAATCTTCAGTTAGGATTCTCTTATCTGCTTAAAGCTTCCTTCCCATAAGTTTCCCTGAAGCACTGAATTGTTTCTGCTGCTGTTTTCTTTTACAGGAAACAGAATCTGATGTTGATGCATTGCTTCATGAATTTTGTCATTGAAAAATTGCCAAGAGCATTGAGAGTAACTTAAGAAATCAGTCATTCTCTCTGCTGTAATTGTCTCTCAAAAACGCCATCTGCCCACTAAGCGGGTGACTATCTAGTGGGAGAGGGCAGTATTGCTAACACACTTACATCTACAGAAAATAATTTTTTTTTTTGGGAGGTACCCAATGAACCCAAGATCCCACACAGCCATCCCACACAATGTACCCAATGCGGGATGACCGCTGCAGCATGGATCTTGCAGTTTCATGCTCACTGAGTATAACTCCATGTGTGTACTAAGTAACTACATCTATTGGCTTGAAACAAATGCCTTTACATGACTGTTACTCTTTGTTTACAGTCTCCTGTGTGTGTTTCAAATGCCTGTCTATAGAAAGTACTGCCAATTGTGAAATACATGCTGCAATCAGTTTCTTAATTGCAAAAGGTACAAAAGCAGTCAAAATTTATTGATAGATTATTGAAGTGTATGATAATAATACTATGTCTGATGGATTGGAAGATTGATAATGATATTGGGATAGGAAATAAGTTAGGGCATTTAAAGAGGACTGTACAAATATACATGATGTCCCATGGAGTGAGCAATCGTCTGTCATTACTAATAACCTGATTCAGAGAATTAATGGTAAAGTATGTGAGAATAGAAAGTTTACAATTTCATCAATATGTAGTAAATTTCCTTTAATTTCAAAGTGTTCTTATGGAATTGTGTCTGTATGATTAGATTATTGGAAGTTGTGCTCGTGCTGGTACCAAAAATCCTGACTTTGTTGCACAAAGAGAAATGTTTAGCAGTGCTTTGAATTTTATCGTAAGATATAACAGTGAAAGCGATCTGCTTTTAAGTCCAATTGTTACTGGTTATGAGACATGGGTGCCTCACATTAAACCAGAATCAAAACAATAGTTCATAGAATGGAACAAAAAATCCCAAGAAAGTGAAGTTCAAGCAAACAGTATCAGCCTGAAAAATCATGTACATTGTATTTTGGGATAGACAGGAATCGGATACTTGTTGATTTTTTGCCTTGGGGTGAAACAATAAATGCCAAGACATATTTATGAGTTCTTGATTAAATTGCATTGTGCAATTCCAAGCAGAATGCATGGCTTGCTTAGTATCATGCTCATATACTATGCTGATTCACAACAATGGTTGGTTACATTCAGCTAGTCGCAAGTAAGCCTCATTGCATTATTTGGCTGGGAACAAACTTATCACCCATCGTATAGTCCTGAATTGACATTCAGTGACTCTCACTTATTTTGAATTTAAAACAATGCCTTGGAAGTCTACACCACAATGACAATATCAAAACAGTCATTCAACAATGGTTACTTTTGAGGCAGCAGTTTTCTATAAAACTGGAATGCAGAAATTATGTAGAACTGTAGATTAAGAACCAGGCTTTCAGATAAATAAAAATTTAGAAAAAAACTGTTATTTTTTATATCAAAATGGTAGTTAAATAAATACCTGTATTATTTTAACCTGGTCTGAAGAACATGGTTGTAAAAGAATAGTACTGTATTATCAAAATATTGCATACCCAAACTGATTTTGACTTATGATATGTCAAAAATGACAAACATAAAAATTTAATTTAACTGACAGATTAAATTTAATTAAATTAAAAAAAAAATAACTTATTAAAATTTAATTTAAATAACCAAAAAATGTATTAAACAATTTAAAGTGGAAATCTGCCTAGAAAGCAATGAGAATAAAAACAATGCTCCTTTGAGTGAATTAGGGATTGCCCATTCAAGGTCTGACTGGAATCTCGGGTATATAAAAATACCCTTATCAATAGAATTCTCCCCTTCACCAGGTATGTATTAAATTTTTCTTGTACTTTTTTAGAAGTGAGCAATAGCACTTTATTTTAGATACAATTAAAAAGTGAAGTAAGTTTGAAGTTTGATCATCTTGGATTCAATTTGAACTAAAGAAAGTAAAATCGTAACATCTTCACTACCTATTATATTTTATGCAGCACAACTTCATAACAATGTCATTATTCAAAGAAATCATAATACATAATTTTTTACTAGTCCACCATATTATAACTATAATTTAAATAAATTATTAAAAAAGCTGTAAAATCTTACATCATACAAATATGTGAAATAGAAAAAATTTATTTAGGGAATAACTTCCCCAAACTGTTGATTTCTTACTTGTGAAGAATATGCTAGAATTTATTACTACATTACATAATTATAGTGATGCAAAAACTAACAATTAATTTTAAAATTACATTTTCAAACTAAATAAATATTACAGCTGAAACAGATATATTTGCTACTGAACTTAATTGTCCAAGGGATAAAATCTAATTATAAAATTATTCTTAAAAAAAAAAAAAAAAAAAAAAAAAAAAAAAAAAAAAAAAAAAAAAAAAAACGAGGGGTAAAACAGAAGACTATAACTTTATCAAAAGAGAGAACCCCCCAATCAAAA
>JAAAKQ030170664.1:0-12497 GCA_010016005.3 Zanna intricata
AACTCGCTAACAAAACGTTTTCAGGCATATGTTTATTGGAAACTTTTTTCTTATTTTTAGATATAGAATCCATTTCCCAGATATTGCCGTGCAGTTTTGATACACCCTGTATGTTAGTTATCAAAATATAAAAGATATAGATGATCTGATCCGAGACATAAATCATTCCCGAAACAGTATAACCGTTCTCAAGATAATTTGGTTTACTGGCATATCTCCCGCCACCACCCCATTCTGTCGTCCTAGAGCATAAGACCGAATGTCCGTGCCACAAAGGGCTACTTGTGCCTCAAAAAGTTTTATTGCGACCATTTATCGAAGTTCCTAGAGCTGAACTAAAATGCGTGACCGGTCAAAGCGTGGCGCACAACAAAACTTGCTTGCGTGTCCCACCGCTCACTTATCATATATTTACTAAATGGGTAGGCACATCCCGACTAACTAACATATATGACATCAATTCATAAAACAAATTTCGTCAATTATAAAACCTATCCTAAGACAGCAATTTATTGCCGCGCCTCAGTCGCTGAATGCCAGCAAGTACCTGTCCACCATTTATATAGCGCTTGGAGCTATAATGGTTGATGGCCAGCCAATTCCCAAAACCAGGCTTCCACAACAGTGCGGTTAGAATCATCACCCTTAGTAAACTACTGATGCCTGTTGAACAACGCAACGGCATCAAGGAGCGCCCACACGGCTCGGCAATGAGGCTCTCGCCACATCGACACACCGCTTATGAGTGGCCAATCTTCCCCTTGGCCTCTAAGCTCCAGGGTGGCCTGAGCTCTGGTCCCCCCTCAAGAGCGGGGCAGTCGAACATCATCTGAGTACTCGACTGGACCTCCCCGCAGACACACAGCTCATCAGCTGTCAGGCGGAACCGAAACAAATATTACTTTAAATTAATGTGGTTGGCGAGCGCTTGGGCTCCCGTTACCCTTAGAAATAAACCAGAGGCGTACCATCCCCCCAAGTCCTGTATAAATCTATACAAGGACTTTCCCTTAGGCGTGGTGTCACGCTGCCATGCTTCCATCGCGAGGCTGTTAAGCCTCCTCCGCAGGCCGGAAATGCGCAACTGGACGAAATTTAGATCCGGTGCATTGAGATCACCGTTCCGGTCCGGTACAGGCCCGGCTCGAAACCGCATCCCAAATACCTCGGTTTCCCTGCTTCTTCGCAATCTCCACATGGCCGCACGAACTTTCACTACTAAATCGATTGGGAGAGCCTTTCCCAATACGGTGGTCGCCTCATAGGAGGTTGTTTTAAAAACTCCAGTGCACACAATTAAGGCTCTGCGCTGGGCATTCCTTAAATTTAGAAGAAGCGCTCTATGCTGATCCAACCTATGCGCCCATACTGGCGCCGCGTAGGAGAGCATACTCTCGAAGACACCTCGGTAACCATGTACATGTGGCGCCCGACAGCCCGTAGTCTAGCAATCCGCCTAAGTTTGTGCATCACAGAGATAGCGTCCGCCGCTACTTGCCTAATGTGATTGCTAAACAGCAATTTCTCATCAAACAAAACACCTAGGTACTTACAGACTCTTACTCGGCTAGTTACACAGCCTTTGTACTTAATGTGAGAACAAATGTGTTTGAGAAGGAATCCTTTGTTCTCAAGATAAGAAGCATCTTGTTCAAGATTACTAAGTAAGTGCAAGGGTTGAAGTGGTTTCTTGTTGTCTTCTTTAATGTACCAAATATTCTATGCCCATCAGCATAACAAAACCACCGAAATGCAGGATATGTAAATTTTCTAAAATTTGAATCTTCGTTCACCTTATTTACCCTAGGTGATTGCTTTGTAGTGATCATCTAAATCCTTAAAAAAAGAAATTCTGATAAATGCGTCATATGTTTTACGTGATAAGAAAAAACTGGATTAGACAATATAAAGAAACAAATTAATGTATCCTTTCTAATGAAAAATCAATGTATTACATACAGTGTCTCTATCAAGTAGGAAAAGTTGGGTAAATAAATGTAATTTTAAACTTTAAACCTTACATAAAGGATTTTTAAAATCTTAAAATTAATAATTTTTTATTGGCTGAAAACGGTTTTGTTATAAAATTGAAATGCGTATACACAAACTAAATTCTAAATTTCACATTTTTATGATACGTTGAAATATTCTTGAGATAAACTAAACAGATGTCCATTAGATAAACTTACAATATTTGCTTGCTGTATAGGATTTCATAATCTAGATTATAATATTTTCGGTTACATCGATCAGAAGATCTTGAGAGATACAAAAATCCAGATTAAGTGAAAGTTTTGTTTTGATCGATAGCAATATTTCATTGGTGTATAATATAGCAGCTAAAATAAAAAATAAATTTTTCAATTATTAACTAAAATTATCGTAATTTATTTATGATTTTGATAATGTAATGTAAATCAACTTATTATTTACGCTATGCCAAACTGTACTGTATATACAGCTTGGACTATTGTTTTTATAGAATAAGAGATGTATTTTACCACCCTACTACATTATATTACAATACAATACTAGTAAGAGGGATGATGAAGAAGAGGGTAGAGAACATTGAGGTTGGAGTTTAGGGTAGCGTGGTACACTGTGGCTTGTTCTGAATTAATTCTCACAACCAGCAAGCCGGGAGGATGAGTTTAAATAGCCTTCAACCACATCAGCTATGAATAACGAGATTTAAACTGGATTCGTCTATCTAATAATAAAAAAATTTTTCATTTTAATTTAATGACATAATTTTATATTTTAAATAATTATATTTTTAAATGGAAATAAAAATTTAAAACCAGAAAGGTTTTGACTTTCCTTGCCTGGATTTTTCAGCCGATTTAGTTCTTTAACTTATCTGTATCTAATTTTATTTTAACGAAATATTATAAAAAAAAAAAAAAAAAATCATAAAAGTTCTTTAATAAAAAAATTTATGTGTAATATTTTATAAGAATTCCCATTAGGGTACCATTGTATAAAAGTTACCGCATAGCGCATTAAATTTTAAAAAAAGTTTCTTACGTTTTATATTAGTTCTAAAATCCACTAAGTAAAATTAGAGTATTAGAAAGTTATGACTGGTATTATTTCACAGTTTAAATATCTACCTATCAATATAAATGTTTCCTATTTTTATTTTTTAGCAGGTTGAACTCAATCATTACTTAATAAATTAAAATCTTCAATATGTTTGCATTTGATGATATTTAAAAAAAAAAAATATAAAAACCACCTGACTGATCAGAATATAGGAAAGGGTAAGGTTATATATGAAGCACCCAGAGGTCCAGGGTTTGAATCCCGGTCAGACATTGCACTTTCACACGCTACAAATCAGTCATCTCATCCTCTGAAGCAACGGTGGTCCCGGAATAGAAAGCATGCTTTATTTATAAAATTGTTTTTCGAGCAGAAATCTTTTATTTACAAACAAACAATATTCCGTTAAAGGCAATAGTATTCCTGCAAGTAAAAGAAAAGATAAAGATTTTTAATTTTAATATTATATTTATCAAAATCAATGTTTGTTTAACCTGTGGAACCACCGTTAAGGTATATCTTCAGAGGATGAGATGAATGAATTGTAGCATGTATGAAAAATGCAATGCGTGACCGGGATTCAAACCCGAGACCACCGGATGAAAGGCCGATTAAATAAATCACGATTATATGAACTACTAAAAAACAAGTGTTTAAATAAAAATTTTAAGTTTATTCTTAAATATGTAGCAGTAGATTTCAAAAAAGCTATTTACAACTCTTTTATAATTGATTGTTTTCATCTCCGCAAGAATAAATACAAAATTCAAAAATTAGGTGTAGTAAAAGAATATAAAACTATTGAATATGAACGGGAGAGATAAATTACGTGTTTGTTTTACCATTTTTGGAACACTATGAAGCATCTAATCGTTTTATTTCCGATTTAGAAAGTTTATAAACACCAAGACGAAAGATTAAATCGATTTCAGATTATTTGACTGATACATATATTTCGGAAAACGCAGTGTAACAAAATGCGTGTAACTTTCAGAAAAGGCCAATTTCACAGTTAGTTAGTAGAAATAACAACGAACTGCTGTGAATAATTTCACTCGCGATTTAATGAAAGGTTTTACAAAGATCCATGTTTAAATAATGTTGATATTGTAAATATTCTTTTAGAATTTCAAATAAATGTTTATGTATCAAATTGAAAAGCGTAAATAAACCTGGTAGAATTAAGGATCCTATAAAGAGACGTCGAAGTGTCTTCTTAAAAAATGAAATAAAAGAAAATATTTTAATAAACAATAGATTTAAAGGTATGACGTTTTATTAGTGAAATCGTATAACTGTGAAGTATTATTTGTATTCTTATATTTTAGAATTAAACAAATATTTAATTTTTTTAATCAGTGTCTTTCTCTTATTCTAGTATTATTAATTAGATTTTTCGTAGTGTTACAGTATTACCTACGTTAATATTTAATTAATTCAAATAAATGGTGCGCAGTTCATCTGTTATAAAATTCCTAATTTACAATGCAGTGTGCTCTACTTTATATCCAGTTACTTGGTGCGCAATCAGTTGATTCTCCAGATGAAATCAAAGTCAATTGATACATTCAATAAAAAATATGATAAAAGATTTATTTTTGGTTAGTTACGGAAGTAATTTTTCATAAAGGATTAAACATAATGTGAATCAAATTGTTCATATGAAGATATGTTTTAGCGAAGATATTCTTCAATGAAGATATATTTTTAATAAGAAAACCTCTTTTTAAGTAATAAGGTAATGGAAAGTTTTCCTAGATTAATTTGAGAAATATTTAGGTGTAATTTTTTCAAGAGACCTTTGTAATTCATATTTGATAGGTAAACAAAAGAATTTATTGTAGCGAGCATTCTCATTTGTCATGTGGGTATGTATAAGCGCGCGCGCGCGCGTATGTTTGCCCGCGCTGGCCCGTTGTGTAATTGATGGTTGATTGTGGTTTTATTATTTTATATTTTTTTTATCATCGTTACGTTTCATATAGAACTGAAGCAAAAATCTATTTTAATTTGCACCTGTAAAACAGTGTTTGTTTTTTCTGTTTGTACGGAACTGTGCACAAATGGCAATACATAATTTTAAAAAAACCTACAACATGAACTTATTTACACAGCTGTAGAAATATTTGCATTACTGAACTCATAGATAGATATTTTACTTGAAATATATTTTTTTTGTTGTTTAACCTCCGGAACCACAATTAAATATGTCTTCAGAGGAATGAGATGAATGAATTGTAGCGTGCGTGAAAAATGCCACGCCTGACCGGGATTCGAACCGAGACGGTACCACTCACGCCACGGATGCTTGAAATATTTACCAGTAGTCATCCACCCACCTCCTGAGGGAAAATTGATTAAAAACAGAAAAAAAGTATCCCTTAAGATCGATCCACTGAACAAAAACAAAGTACAAAGATAAACTATATTTAACCCATTCTTCAGTGTGTTTAAAAAAATATATTAATTGAACATACATTTTAACATAGATTTCAAAAAATAAAATAAAATGTAAAGCAATATTTAACGGACGTTTAGTTTATCTTTTGGCTAAAATGATTATTATAGCCGTGGATTATAGCGATAGCTGTGGATAATCTTATCGAAAAAACAGTTTCTTAAAAATTTTTTTTTTAAATTCGGTTAATGTATTCATTTTAAAGAACAGATTTTTTTGTGAATTATTTTCTGGGATGCATTTTGGTAAACGATGTTAAGGTAATAAAAATTGTGGCAAAAATAAATTTTTAGTGAATATGGAATCCATATTTCTCTTAGTCTTTAATTAAAGTCCTTTAACTGAATTCATATAAAATAATTTGTCATTTACTTGCGTGTGGAATCCATCTTTCATAAAATGCGTTTAAACAAACTTTTCTTAAGTATTCTTTATTATTTTTAATAAAAAAAACTTTTTTTTATCAGAACGTGTTTGACTATATCAATTGAAAAAAAAAATACCGTAATCTTAGATTAATATACTGTATTTAAAATAATACATAGGAGAAAGGGGAAGAATACAGAAATAATTAACGCTTGCATTTTAATTTAAAACTTGAATACACCAATTCGACGGGAAATTTCGTTTCAAATTCAACTAATTTTATAATCAAAGAAAGAATAAAAAACAAAACAAAAATTGAAAAACACTTGATTTCGTTGTCAAAAAAAAAGTCTTTTCTTTTCTGTTTAGCCTTTGGAACCACCATAATAAGGTATTATTTCAGAGGATATGTATGAACATGAATGAAGTGTAGTCTTGTACTCTCTCAGGTCGACCACTCTTGAGATGAGTGGTTAATTGAAACCAAACCACCAAAGAACACCGGTATCCACGATCTAGTATTCAAATCCGTATAAAAATAACTACCTTTACTAGGATTTGAACCTTAGAACTCTCGATTTCGAAATCAGCTGATTTGCGATGTAGCGTTAACCACCAAACCAGCCCGGTGGGCTTCGCCAGCGTCCCAAAATACCAAAAAACTTCTCCCTCAACAGCCTATTGATTAGGAAGAAAATTATCAATAATCCTTAGTTTTAATAACTTTATCAGCCAATATACTCGTATACCATCCCAATCCGTAGGGGAAGACACTCACCTTATGATGTTCCGGTCACCACAACCCCCCTTCAATCCTAGTCCCGATGAGCTTTAACGTGAGTCGTCTTCTTGACCGTCTAACTGATAACATTACAGGCTAGCTTAATGTATTATGTATTATAGACATTATCGTACATTGTTATACATTATCGTTTATACATATGTATAAGACATTAATATACAATGACATTAAGACATTGATATACATAAGACATATGTATACATATGCAGATTTAAAAAAAATAAAAGTTTAAAAAATATATTCATGTGTGAATCAATGAACTTCAAAAATGAATCAATGACTAAATGGATTGTATTTTCAAGCACATTTAAAATTAGTAGATTTAATTAAGAAAGTGTAGAAATTTAATGGAAGACAAATAACAGAGGATATTGGGTTAAATAAATTTTTGCATATAAATTTAATCGATTACAATGATAAATATAATTTTTGTTTCCTAACATGCGATACATGATTTCAATCTGTTTTTTGTGCTGAAAACAAACATAAACTCAAAATATTTTTATCACGCACCATTTTTGAAAAAAAATTTAATTTTAGTTATAAGATATTTTTTCATTTTTCAACGTATAGTTAGTATTTTAAGCTCCTATATTGTATTTTGTTAGCCTATTTTTTTATTAACTTTGTTAACATAATTTGTTGGCTATAAACGAACATTACTAGACAAAGAATTAAATCATATCATAGTTACATTTTATGATATCATATCTAATACTAAAGAATGAATCTTCATGGGAAAACATTACTCATGTATGAGCACGTTAAAACATGTAGCTGAAAACACAACAGTGTTGTTTGTATTAAGCACTGGTTTAAGAAATGAATTAATTTGTTCAATCATATTGTTGTCTTTAAGTTTGTTAACATAAAGAAAAGCATCATCGAAATCATTCTAACAAAGGTATAGCCATGCAAAATTATAAATTTTACAGATTTTAACTATATTTTCCCTTAATTTTTTTTGAAGGATAATTTATTTAAAACTAAGGGTGATAGAAAAAAAAATGTATTTACACATCTGTAATGTACCCAAAAAAGAAATTCAAGAAAGGGTATCACACTTAGAGAAACATTAAAAAAATTCTAATAGTCTACGGACAAAAAATTAAAATGTTACACCAATTATTTTATTTTTACATTTATGCAGAATTTTAGCGTCACAATTGTTAAAATAATTACTATGCAATTATTTTGGCTTCACAGATTGGTTTGATCTAAAAAATAACAAAATAATTTAAATTTAAAAAAGTTATTTCGTGCAATATGCATAATTTTCATCGTATTTAACAAAGTATACTGAAAGTGAATACCTTAATAACCATTTATCTTAAATAAGGTAGATGTGCATTACGTGATAGGCAACGTACTATGTTAATAACAGTAGTAAAATGAAAATATCTTGTCTTGGTTAAGAAACGTCTGCAATGTAGCAAGGTAGGCTGTTGTATGTAATAAGCCTGCTTATGTACGTACAGAGTAGAGATCAATATTTGACCTAGTGACCGGCTACAAACGGTTCGTTACACCCTCTACCCGTGCCGCGAGTACCCCGACCATGTCCATGAGTGTTCCTTCTACCCAACTAGACCCTGACCTGGACTTCATCCAAAATATTCATGGAACATCCACTCATACCTTTCAACCTCCTAAAACACCTCTGTTTAAACTTATCTTTACCTCGCTTATACAAGTTTTAATGGAATACTTTGCCTCGCTCGTTACTCTTTTCTCTAGTTTATAACTCATTCACGTACTCCATATAAACACTGTCGTTTCATCGCTTCATCAGATATCTACGACACGCTTTTCCTTCGCCACGTAAAGCACTGTTTTATATATATATATATATATATATATATATATAAAAGCTCAACAGTTGACTTTTGGGGGGTAAATCTCGATGATGTTATCTCGTTACAATCAACTACTACAGAATTACAGATGGTTAACGAACTCCGTATTAGCAGAACTGTTGAGAGAAGATTATTGCGTAACATTTTTGGAATGTTTTATTGTAAAATGTGAAATATTCATGAACCAAAAAAAAAAAAACACTCTGGGCCTTTGGAATTCTTTATTATTTTATATTATATTATCATTATATTATTTTTTATTATTAAGATTTGTGTTATTCTATAAATTTCAATAGAATATTAATATAAGAAAAAAATAAAACAAACTTCAAACAATTTGCTAAAATCAGAAAAATAAAAATTTTTGCCCTTCTTTAAATTTCTACTTTTTAAAATCGTTCCCAAATTAAAAACTAATAACAAAAATACAAATCCTATTTTTTACATCGGCTTAAAAAAATCAAAATTTACAGAGGAATAGAAAACTTCAAAATGTTATAATTTAATACTCTTTATGTTCAATTTAATGTATGGTAGACCAACATATAACTCTGCCTGGAAATAAAAAGTAAAATCATTTTTGAGAAACGTAAAAGACAAGAGCCATTATTTAATGAATGATTTTTGATAAAACAAAAAATCAGAATACAAAAAAAAATGTACAGAGTTAACACCAATTCTGAATTAAGGCTTCCAGAATGTTGGATTATGTATAATATTTTTTGACCTTACTTTTCCCATAAATATATTTTATTTGTTTCATCAAAATAATTAAAATATCAAAGTAATATCAGGTTGTATTCTTCAATACTTTAATATTAAATAATTATGACTTACAGGTTTAATGATGATGATGATATCACCAGAATTAATTTTTATTACAAAATAAAGGATGTAATTGAAATCGGATCAATTTGGTGATGATTAAATTTAGGTTATCGCCTTGGCCATAAAAACAAGCAATTCTACAGATTTTTTTTTCTGTTTTAACATCAGAATAACAGTATTCTGACCCTTTTACGGGAAGACTTCACCACTCTACCCTCTCAGTTCCTAGCACTGATGGACTTTACCGGAGGTCGTCTTTGAAGGCGTCCGGGGGAATCTCTGAAGTTGATAACACAACACAGTCATCAGTTTGGCCTATGTCAGGATGCCACCGATGCAAATGCCTCGGCAGACATTTCCATCAGTGAATTTACACAACCTACTATCGCCTTTAATGTGGCTTCTTCCATCTTCGACCACCTACCTTAACATACAACCCTCAATTATCAAATTAACCGATACGCATAAGCGCGATCCCCCCCGCCATCCTTTAACACCGAAAGTTTCACAAAAAAACTCTTCCTATATCAAGCTTCAATTAGACTACACATTCAGATCACTACTTGATTGAGTCTTCAAACACCAGAAATACTATCCTCATACCAACAAAACAAGTCTTGGTCGCAACAACGAAAATTTTATTCTCCAGTTTAATATACTCAAAGACCTCTTGACTTACTTAAAAATCAAGAAGCAGATTCACATACTCTATAAGCCTATAATGAAAAAGGAAAGCAAACCCTATCTTTCTCTGCTCTGGTCCGCTTTCATAAGCGAGATCAATGACTATACCCTCCTACACCAGAGCTTCATCACAGAGTTCTCCTACATCCATCTAATCCTTACAGAAAATATCTAAACCGGAGCTCGATACAAAAATGACTATCTTCACGAAGTAAATACCAAGGCGAGCCCCTAGCCGCCCGGATTTTTATTCCATCTATACATCTACAACAGCATAAGTCCCCCTCAGCCATCCTTCGAAGGACTAAAAATCTAAGAAAGCCAAAAATGTATATGTATATATTTGTATACATATTCCTTTAAGAGGAATCGAACTTGACTTCTGTTAAAAAAAAATAGGCTAATTTTTATTATTTTTTGTTTAATTTAAAACAATATTTATGAAGCTCTGGAAAATAACTTTTTATTTAGAGCATTTTTGCTTTTTAGTAACTGATGACATTGCCAATCTGAAATAATTATGAGCTGTCAAATATTTAAATTCATTTTTTTGCTTTCTTTTACTGAAGGGAAATTTTGTTTTAAACTGCTATACTGTAATGTTATTTTAGAAACAAAAATCCTTACTTCTTATATTAAGGTTGTTTTTTGCATAAAACAACAGGTGATTTTCACATCTAGTAATATTTGCACTGAATTTTTAAAGTGAATTTTCCCGAAAAGTTATATTTCCATTTTAAAAAAACCAGGTTTTCTAAAAAGAAATTCGAGACAATATCTTCAAATTTTTATCATTTGTAGTTCGGTATATTTTAACTTCATAGTAATATGTAAATTAACTGTTTTTAATTTATATTTTAGCCTCTGATATTTGGAGGTCATAGGGAAATACATAAAACCTATATTTTTCATTCATTCAGACTTTAAACGTTACATAAACAGAAGTAAACGACAATTTTTTTTATAAAATTTCGTTCGTTAATCTGTTCCTGAGAAAATAGGTCAAACGTTAACTGTGACATAGCTTTCCGATCCGCGCTTAAAATCTAGAACCGTAGAACTGTCAAAATGATTCTCTTACCGATATTTTTAGTTAGATTTCATAAGAAAGCTATCTATTGTAATAGGTATCATGATTTGACTTCCCGGAAAATTTCAACATATTTCGCGTTTCATATTCCCCAGATCCCAAAACCACCGTCAATTCAAAAATTTATACATATATTTATATTTCACTTTCCTGTGGACACGAAAACTGCCGTAATTTTGCGCCAATCAATTTCAAATTGAAACATAAAATATAATGACCCAAAATCTCAGTCGATTACATTAATGGAAAGAATCGGACCATAATGATGGAAAGGCTTTTTCGAAAAAAAATAATACCCTATTACTTTCTTATTAAGTAAAACATCAAATTCGTTTAAAGTTCCTACTATTCTTTACATAAGGGCCTAAAACTTATCCATGTGAAGTTTTTGTGACATTACCCACCAATTTCCCAAGGGGGGGGAATAATGGGGTTTTAAGACAAAAAAAATCATACCTCCCTTATCAGGCATAATATCGAATCGGTTTAAAGTGGTCATTAGTCCTATAAATATTATCTAAAATGTAATCTGAAACAATGTTTGATGTGACCAACCCTTACGGCAAGGGATGACCAAATTTTGCTGAAATTGTAAGATGTGAGTTGTCGAGTGTTAAACATGTTAAACTTTTTTTCACTTGCAACCATTGTCGTATTGAATAAATTTGAAGTTTTTCTTAACTTTAAAGTGGACATTTTTTTTATCCGTTAATTAGCATCGGTGAAATCTACCTCCGTCTTTTGGCGAGCCGTAAGGAATTTTAAAATTTCTTTCCATATTTTTAAGTATAAATTTACCACACTGACCGCATTATTAAGTAAATAGTAAGCTCAAAAAAAGTAAGCATAGTTCAGGAGAAAATTTCAATTTTCATTATGAATTTAAGTTATTTAAACCGAGTGAACTATTTTCGATAGAAAATCGAAATATCAGTTAATAGAAAATTTTATTATACTGGAATTTCTTAAGTAGGCGAGTGACAATTTCTATTAGCGAGGTCTAGTCATGGATTTTGTAGATACAAAGTTTTCCTCACTGAATTGAGATGGTGGATATTAAAGTTAGTTTAACAGTAGTCATTTTTTTTTCATCAAAATCATCTAAGTACAAAAGACACCGAGTTGCTCACTCTTATTATGTTTACTAAATGGTCGATCCTTGTGATAAACAGCGTGAAGGTGTTATTTATAGGGTTGAATATCAATGGGCTTGGCCGTTATGAAGCAATAAACTATATTTTTTACTACTCTATACAAGCGTTAGCTTCCTCCATAATAGTTTACCACAGGATTCAAATCCTAGTAAAGATAAAAATTTTTATACGGATTTGAATACTAGATCGTGAATACCGGTGTTCTTTGGTGGTT
>JAAAKQ030170686.1:1800-12497 GCA_010016005.3 Zanna intricata
AAAAATCCTGTCGAAGTTTAGAGAAATATCAAGACCTTAATAGCTGTAAAAGAATTAATCGGGTAACTGTAATAGAACACGAAAATAATCTTCAGTAGAAAAGGAAAAGAGATACGTGTGTAGACTTGCTTTTTAAACCGAAATATAGGAAAAGGTACTAAAGGAATGGAGAGAAAATACTGAGAGCAGAATACCAGTATAAGGGCAGATAATTTTTAAACTCTGATGAATTTTAAAGTGAATCGGAAGAGTTAGTAGATCGATCGAAAAAGATTCATTTAAAAAGAGATAATTATAAAATTGATTTAATAAAACGTGAAATAAACTATTATAATGACAAAATAAATATTAATATAACAGAAAATAATGAAAAAAGATGCAAATTTTCTTACTTAAGTTCTAAAATTTTAAACTACGGATAAGATTGGCTTATTGTGCAGCGTCCCGTAATCGGGAACAGTTGTTGACGACCGTAGTCAAAAGTTACTTCAGTAATTGATAAAGTAGGTAAGTAAGTAGGTTCAGTAAGTTATTATCTACGACAATAATAAGTATTCCGTTCCTTACTTATAAGGGAAAATAAGGAGTGAAGTGATTTCCTATAACTTTCTACTGTGAACTAAATATATAATCGCATATCGACATGCTAAGCCCGTAATTGTTCTGGTATATTTAACCGAATCGAATTCAAGAGGCAAAGTGAACTCATTAAATTTACTCTCAGAGAAAAAAAATCTAATCTATCTCTTTTATCTCAGATCTTTACCGATATAAAGAAATATATTGTAAAATTAAAAAATTAAATTTTTAATCAAATTAAATATTTAATTAAATTATTAGCAAACAACAGAAAGACACGGATAATAGCTTCAAACAACCTTACCACAAAAAAGGTACAGTTTCACAGCTCCAAAATCTAGCTTTTTTTTTAAGTGGAAAATGTTTTTTAGGATTTTAGTCAAGGACTGAAACATCAGCAGCTAAGTATCTTACTACTTGTTAAAAATGAATTTTTATTTAAACTAGTCAATTATTCGTTGATTTTATTTTTTTTAAATTAGGAAAAAAATATTAATTGTAATTAATCTGTCCGTAACGTAATAATGAATCGTAATAAAACCTAAAAACAACGATGATAGACAAATGTTTTATTATCCAGAAAAATGATAATGGATTTATATTGTTTTTTTTTTTTTTAACTCGTTCAGCAAAGATTCATTAGAGAAGCAAGTTTAAATATTATATCTATACGTATGTTATAACCCTTTGCTATCAAGTTAAATCGTGCACTAATGATACATTTAACGTAATCGCCACAGGCGATCACAGTAAATTTCAGTTTACATATAATTTCCTATAAATGTAATTTTTTTTATATATGTTAAAATTAATCGGCTTAATTTTAGCTTTCTTAGCGAAACCGTTTCAGAGATTTGAACTTTTCGTATACATAAAATATCACTTCTTGTTTTAGAAATAAACAATAAATGTTATGTTAAGAAAGTAGTATAAAAATATCTCAGAAAATGTAATAAACGGTAGCGAACGATTACGTTGCGCCTACTTATTTCATAACACAAGATGGTTTAAATAACTGATAGTTGTTTTTATTTTTACATCCGGTAAATATTTTGTATACTACAATTCTCCTTTTTTATTATAAAATCGTTACCTTGTTCGTAAAGATTTATAAACAGAAGGATTTATTTAATAATCCCATTTTTTTCTGATTTTATTTACAGTTTTTATTGTTTGTATTTAGTGTTATCGCATTCTTTTTTTTTTTAATTTATGAAGTTTTTAAAAAAACAATATCGCTTCGGTAGATAACATTACACATACTTTAAAATAATTCTTTGTTGAAATAAATACATCTCGGTTAATCTAATTTTATTTAAACGATCTAACATGAAGAAGCTGAATAAGGAATACTTAGTAGAGAAGAACAATCTTTTTATTAATTAAATAAGTTTTTGTAACTAAAAATTTTTTTATAAAAAAAAAATCTATATTTTTTGGTCGTACGTTTCTACCAAAAAATTAATTTCAATTATAAAGAACAATTAATGTTAGTTTTCAGTTCGTAAGTCGGTTTCACTTTCTCAATATACGGAGCTTCTCTGTCCGACTTATAATTAATTAACATTACACAATACAATGCATCACAAAAACATCATATCTAGTTATAATAGTATACGATTGGGTGCGTTGATTTGATAACGTCGTCCAGGAAATACAGTTATGCAATAGAATCCGATTATTACACCGCTGTAAACCGACCTCTGTAACTCTAAATATCTGTTGTAATAATATCGACTATGAATTTGATAAAGTTAATTTGGAAATCACTTTAGGGTAAACCCAAATGATATATTAGGAACTATTTTGGGATGCGGAAAATTATTCGTAGACTCGTTACTTACGTGACGTTATTCGATCTAGTAGTAAAACCAGCGGTAATTATTTATTTACTCATTTGCTTGACTACAATAAATATCACTACGATGACTTAAAATTTAGTTCAACTAAGATAGAAATTATTCAAGATTAGATAACAAAAAATAAGAATAGATTGTTATTAGTTTTCTATGGATACTGAGTAGCAGATTTCAATTTTGCGAATAACATAGTCGAATTAAAAATATATGGTATATTTAACAAAACTTTCTTAGAGTGTTACGTTCTTACTCCACCGATATTCTTAAAAAAAATAACAATAAAATAAGAAATTACACTTATAGATAAGTGACAAAATATCAAACACAATAAAAAAAAATATTGACATATTAATAACAGATATATCGAACAGGAAGTTAAATAACTATTTAGGGACGCGTCCTCCAATTACTTTTTCTGTAAGAGCCTATCTTGGCAACAACCTGTGTGCGAACTATAGAATTAAGTATTTTCAACAATTAGTAGCTGTTATTCGTCCGACTGTCAACAGCAAATAATTTTCCGATATAGTCTTATATATAGTTTTTCTAGAGGCTTTTCTGATTTTGATGTCGCTTTATAAATAGGGTTCGATTTGGAATATATTTCCCTTAAATTTCAGATAATTATGTCGTGAATTATTCTCTGCATATCAACTAATCTGTAACATACGTTTAGGAGAGCATTAACTTTTTTTTAAGCGAACAAAAATGTTTAAATAATATAAAATGTCATGTAAATCAATGTGATTTTAAAGAATATAAGGTGTAAAATATAAAAGTAGATTACTACTCTTCCTACTTTATTTTCAACTCTTTTTTCTTTACACTTATTTTAGTATGATAATAAATTAATTACTCCGTGTAAAATTTGTCGTTATTTTGAATCGATATATCGTGTTAAGTTATAATATAAATAAAGAATAAATGTTTGTCTTAAATAGAAGGTTTACGATTCGGTAAAGAAGCCGTAATTTGTATATTCTTTAATAACCGCTCGAATAGTTATTTGGTTTTATACAAAATATAGAAAAATGCAACTTAATATTTTTCATCTTGCACTTGTTCAATTACGTATAAAACGTGCTATCATTGCAATAAAATCGGTAGTCCAATTCAAAAATAATAATTTTAATCCCGCTTAATAAAAACACATAATATTTAAAAAATCTTCTTTAGTGTACATTGTACTTTTGATAGCTTAAAAGAATTTAGAAAAAATTAAAAGCGGTATGTGTTTTTACTTTTTAAATTAAATATATATTAGTTTTACATGAAAACGTTCTATTATAAAATATTTCAAGATTATTTTAAGGTCTAAGTTTATATATTATGTACCAACGTGATTATAAATTATACACCAGTAAAAAAAAAATGGGTATAAAGAAACGTATGATTTCTTTTAAATGCAAAAATGCCGACTAAGAATCGTGTAAATATCACTTCTTTCTAGTTTCTTTTGTCTTCTTTCATGCGTTGCTCATTTTTTCTGCACGGCTTCGTTTTTACTTATCTGTTCATTTCTTCCTGTCCTTTTTTCTGCCGCAAGAACTTTTATTTTGTAAATTATACTTCGGAAGTAATCACTATCCAAAGAGGCGTTTTCTTTCAAGCCTCTCCTTTGGAAGTCCTCTTCAGATTATTTCAGGTAATTTGATTTGTTTTTCATGTTTTACAGCTCGTTAAAGATTTTGTTTTTATTTAATCTGTTCGAGTCCATCCATATCATATTCCTCAAGAAATTTCCTATCCTTATCCTTCCTTTTCCTTATCGCTGTTTCTAGGCCATTTTGATGTCGATAGATCTCCTTGTTAGATTTCAGTCTTTATTCTTCGTCTGTTAAGTATGGACCGTGGATTTTTCTTAGTAAGTTTCTATCGATCTTGAGCAAATTTTCGAGGTCGGTTATGTGTAAAGTTTCAGTGCCATATGAGATTACTGGTCTTACTACACTTGAATAATGTCTTAATTTCGCGAACTCGCGGATGATTATTCTTATTGTAGATGTTTTGAATGATAAATCTAAGTTTCTCCAGTTTTAATATTCTACTATCGATTGACGCTTTATCTACTTCTTTTCCGCTTATAATCTCTGCTAGTTACATTTTAAAGCGGTCGATGACATTTATCTTCAATTTTTGCAATAATGTCTTCCTTCCATTCAGCTACAAGAGTCAGGTCGTCGGCAAAAACTAAGCATCTTATTTTGACGTTCCGGTATTTGGATCCGATCTTTGCACCCGCACTAAAGTAGAATTATTTTAATTCAAAAGTTTTTTGAAGGAAAAATCAAAACTTCTCTCTTTATGGAGGATCGTCTGAATCCGTAAATTAATTAATATAATCGTACTTTACCACTGCTACCATTTGGTTCTCTGCTCTGAGGATGGTTCTTTACAGGAAATCCGTTTCTATTTACCTTATTTCCAGGTAAACTTTTGAGGTGCTAATACCTTCCATTTCCTTTAAATTTCCTTTAAATCGTCGGATATTTTTACTGTTTTCTCTTCTCACCATTTACTTATTCTTTTAGTACTATTTTAATCAGCTATTCTTTTCTCACTATATTCATAGACTGCGGGTATGTTCTCTTAATTGTACGTATTAAGTTTCTGTTTTTGTTCACTCCCCTCATTTTATTTTTTCTCCTTTTTGTCTATCTATTTTTTTTAAAATCCCTTCCGACCGGAACTTGAAACACACCCGTTATTTCTTCGGTCCTTTCTCCTTGGTATATCATAGCTGTGAAGAGATAATGTTTAGTAAAAATGAATAGCTAAAAGAGGTAACATTTAATATTCTTTAAGTATAATTCCATTTAACCGTAAAAAAACTGTTTCTTTCAATTGAGTACTTCTCTAGCCATGCGTTTTACATTTCTTTTTCTTTTTCAGTCTTCTGTTTAAGTAAAATATTACCTTAATGTAAAATTATAGTATAATTTTTTTTAAATATTGTAAAATTATACAAAGAAATACTTTGATATTCCCTTGTTTGATGGAGTCGAAATCAAGCCGAAGCTAAGAAATAAATATAGTCGATAGATATTTGTGCCGATTTTAAACTCTTCGGTCTATGAGTTTTCAGGATATGAAGAAAAAATTTTTAGAAATAATGTTGAATATCTTCCCGTTCATAAATCTGATCGATGTAGAAACTTGAAATGAATAAATAAATGCTTTCTTTGTACTGAAGACAATTTTCTACAACCACTATACAAAAGACAAGTGAAGGAACAATAAAAAGAGTAAAAAATTACAGATATTTGAGTACTATTGTAACAGAGGACTGGAAGAGCGCAAAGGAGATAAAAGGAAATATGTCGACGGCAAAGGACTCCTTCAGTAAGCACAGGGAATCTACTTACTGAGTAGAAGGAGTTACTGTATATTAAAAGTCTCGAATTAGAGTTAAGGAAGCGGTTAGCCAAACCCTACGTATCGAACGTCTTGTTGTATGAAAGTGAATTATGGACGAAAAGAAAGAAAAAGAAAAACTGGATCAAGGCTTTTGAAATGTCGACATGGTGAAGGTTGAAGAAAATAAGGCGGATGGATAAAGTGAGTGATGAGGAAGTAATGAACCGAAAGAAGTAATGAAGCACTTGTACGAAAGTACACAAAGGTCAACCGAATAGGAATGAGGTTAGACGAACTGAAACCTTGACTGACACATCGGTAGAGTCAGTAGAAGGAGAAAGGAAGAAGAAGAATGAAGTTAATAGATGAGGTGAGGCCTGAAACTACAGGGGTTGGAGGAGAAGGCTAGGGAAGAAATAGATGGATAGAGCTAGTGTAAGCGACCTTCCGCCAGGCAGAAAAGCACATGATTATGACTATACATAAGTTAAAAATGTCGAAAACTAATCCTCCCTTTTGATTAATTTTGTCCAAAATTTGATGTTATCAATGCCTCCTCAAATAAATAAAATGCTTTCAGCAATTTTTTTATCCGGAGATATTAATCAAAATATAGACCCACATGCATACGTATGTACGTACATCTTCAGAAAATTATTATAAGGTTTTTTTTTTGACTAAGAGTCTCGAAACTTTAACGTCTACAAAACCCCGAAACCAAAGATTTAGTTCCATCATTATACTTTCCTCTTATAGCTAAACAGGTATAAAAGGAAAGTAAAACAGTTTCTGGGAAAGTAAAACATTTAGTACATCGATTTACTAATTTATTCTAGTAAAACAGTTTAATTTTATATTTTTCACAATTCTATAGTTAGACTAAATTAATGATGTTAGCTTTTTCGAATGAACTATACCTGTAAGTACATCTTTCATTCATAAATTTTGCAATTTATCATTTTCTCCGTTTCGCTACTTGCATCATCCTCAAGGTGACAAACTATTAACTTTCTAATGTAGTGGTGATTGTTTTGAAATTTTCATCTAATTTATTTATCGGCCAATACAAAAACGGAGTTCGATTAAATTCAAGTGTATCAAAATAGAGCCGTAGTTCACTGTAACCTTTAGTTTTTCAATTCTCTTTTTTTGGTCATTTCTCAGTTTATTGTCTCCTATTTTAATCACTTTTGTTTCCTTAACGTATATTTCTTTTTACTATCATACTGTCAACTGATTTTGAAATCTTCCGTTTAATATCTTGTTTTATACATAAAAAGAACATGTCATCTCTAAAGCTTAGGTGATTTATTTTTCTTCCTCGAATTGTATTTTTTAATCCTCTTCTAAAGCATATTTTACTATATATATTTCCTGACTATACACATTTAAGAAGATGATCGATAATCAGCCGTGTTCTTATCTTAAGACGACTTGGATCGTACAAATTTTAATAAATTTTAAAATATTTAAAATCACTCTTTCGATATCTTTAAAATTTCTTTGAACTTTATTTTACCTGGTCGTTTTTCCATTATCTATCAAAGATACACTAATTCCTTTATATATCTCTTCCTATATAGCTATTACCTTAAAACACAATTCTTGTTTTAATCTTTCTAATTAGTACTGCAATGATTATGAATAAGGTATCTTGCCCGTTTGTTGTTTATTGACTTTACGTAGGCCTTTGATAAAGTTTACGAGATAAAAATCCTAAATACCCTAAAAATTTTCAGAATCCCTCGTCAGACATATACGACTGACATTCTCGAACAGCTTTGGAGTGGCATTACTCGGTGGTAAGGGAAGGAGAGTGAATAATGTGAGCAGCGAGTTAGACAGGGAGACACACTATAGGCGATAGAGAATCTTGATACCAGAGAAAATATTACGGGTAGAATGAACCAAGAGAATGCGTTTGCAGATGACATAGCACTGGTGACCAGGAATATGAACTGAAGAACTTTTTCGGACGTGGAGGATGAGGAAAGAGATGTAGGACCTGAAGATGAACGAAGGTAAGAGGGAGTATATGAGGAAAAAAGGATTAGGACGGAATGCGAAGTACGAAACAACGGTCGTACCTATAGTGATATGGTACAGTATTTACATATCTTGGTACAGAACTACCGTGGGACAATAAACCTTCATGAGAAATTAAAAAAATGAATAATGCAAGGTAATAAAGCATATTTTGCAAATATGAAGCGTTTAAAATCTAAAGCAGTCTCCCGTAACGATGAAGATTAATAAAGTAATAATGAAGATTATAAAATATTAAGATCATCGGTGATAACCTACGGTAGCGAGAAGTGAAGCTGAATGTAGCAGACTTCAGCTACTAGCTTTTCAGAGGAAAGCAATAATGATCTTAACCTGGAGGTTAAGTTATAATGAAGAAGTAAAAACTATATTGCAAGAAAGAAATATTGTAAGATTCATCAAATTCAGGAGAATCGGCCGGCCGGATCGTTTACAAAGTATGCCAGGATATCGACAACAGAGATGAATCTTAGATGCAGAAACGAGTACAGAGAAGAAGAGGCAGAATCAGAACTCGATGGTTGCAGGACGCGATAGAAGATTCGAGAAGCACGGATGTTGTAAAACGGAAGGGATTGATGCAGATTAAATTCAAACGGAGACAAGTTGTATAGGAGGCAAGGTCCTTGTTGAACTGAAGACCCGTCAACAGAACAGAACGCAAGAGTGGCGGGAGTTTACATTTCCTCCCTAAAATTTGCAGAGCCTGGGCTAATGCCCCTTGCTGCTGTGTCTTTCTAGTATCGGGCGGGTCATTGTTTTTAATTGGCGGTTTTAGATTTCGTTTAGGTTTATAGACGGATTCTGTATTTGCGTTTCGTTCCTTTGGATGTTTGAAGAAATACTGGGGCTGAATTCGGAAGGCCGGGCCTGCAAAGCCCGCTGCTCCCGCCATGATTCCCCTTCAGTCCGTCCACTGAAGTCCTTTCGGTACTGGCGCTTTTGGGCTGGCAGGAATACGCCTTTCGGGGTCCTAATATTTGGCGGAAGCAATGCTACTCCCATTTCCAGAGGGAATCGCTTGTAATGGCTGAAGTAAATTGTAAGCTTCGGTAGGAAAGTGGGTGGTAGATTAGGAGAAGGTTAACATCTTCGTTTTGGCTGCCCTTTCTGCAGGTTGTCTGCTGGACTCTCTCTATTCGAACAACAATCTTTCGCGTTTGCGGGTTTAGGGAGGGCGATCACCGGAGCGTAGTTCTTAGTTTATTCCAGGCACACGTGTGTCCGGAGGGGGTTGGGGGGGTCGCCAGAAGGAACCGTCGAAAAAGCAAAAGCCGCCGAAGATCCCCGTTGAGATTTATCCGGACCGCCGAGGGGAAAAAAACCGCACGTCAGGTGGCGTCGGTCCTGCCGTACTCAAGACTAGCGCTGCGTGATGCTACAATTATGAAACAGCGTACAGCGCACATGGGTACAATCATGGAACACTGTAACACAGCGCACATAGCTGTACTCGCGGAAAACTGGAACACAGCGCACATGGTTTTGGTGTTTGCAGTATTGGCTAGCAGGACTAGTCGTCTGGCTGTATATCTAAGTTGCCTAAAGCGGTTCATCTAGTACAGCGTGCGGTTTTTTCCGAATACGCTGTTCTGTCGGATCGCCGTCGCAGATGACCGTGAGATGGCTGTACTAGGACAAAGCCGCATTCGCGAACACTAAGTGCGCTTGCGCCGAGCCCACCTCCGATACGGATCACCATACGTTCCACATTGTGAAGTATGGTGGCGTTTCTGACAAAACATGGCGCTCCGAAGATCGTCCGTAGCGCTATGTTTTGTAATACTTCCAGGTTTTTCTGGTTGGTGGAGCTCAGTAGTGCTCCCCAAGCCGGGTAGGCATACGTTAGGATCGGTAGGACATATAGCCGTATATCATTAATTTAGTCGCCAGCAGGTAGGGACTGGCGGGGTTGAGTACCGAGTATAACGAAGCCCTGGCAGATTTGACTTTGGCGGTCTCGTAGGGGATTTTGGCCTCATAGGGGATTTTTCCCCTGCGATTTCCAAATATCTAGCCGAAGCGCATTATCTCTTACATGTGAACATCACGGCCACGGATTTGTCACCGTTTATCTTGATCCTCCACATGTTTAGTCACGGCTCCACTAAATCCAGTTGTCCCTGGAGCCGTTCGAGCGCGTAGGCCGCATATTTTTAAATTCGTAGAAATATGCTGTGTCATCCGCGTACAGCGCAGTCTTTACGCCCCCTGACAGCGGCAAGTCATTGGTATACGCCGTGTATAGAAACAGTAAAAGAACTGCCCCCTGGGGAACTCCAGCCGTTATCACCCTGATAGAAGAAACAGATCCGCGCACGCGGACAACTAATCGCCGTCCAAAGATATAACACAACAGCAATCTCGCGTAGCGGCCGGGGGTTGCGGCCGCTGCTCTAAATTTATCCTTTTACCTAGAAATCATTTTTATACTTATGGGTATCTCAGTTTCTTCTTTCAGAGAAATCAAGCAGTTAATCAATTACATTACAATAGTTAATCTTATACATTAACTAATTATAATATTAACTAATTAATCTTGTAATTAATTAGTTAAGCTTATACACTGCAATATATATTTATCTTAGATGCGAAAATGTTGACTAGTGTTGAATAATTTTTATACTATGATTATTAGAAAATAAAATATAAATACTTGAAAGACAATCAACTTCACTTCAAATCTTATATTCAATTCATGTTTTTGTACCATCTATAATCGTGATGTGTAGAGTTTAAATTTGTTTGTGTTTACTTTTTTTTTCTTCAGTCATTTGACTGGTTTGATCCAGCTCTCCAAGATTCCCTATCTTGTGCTACTCCTTTCATTTCGGAATACCTCCTACATTCTATATC
>JAAAKQ030170697.1:5003-25739 GCA_010016005.3 Zanna intricata
TAATTAATAACACTTTGTGGTGAGTAATCCATACATATAATGAGGTACATATATACTCTTAAATGAAAGAATACCTGTTGTAAAACACAAGTGAACATCAATAAGGGCTGCATTTTGCCAGCTTTATATGAAAGAAGACTGGTCTTGGAAGGACTACCATCACCTTTTCACATTACTTACAGATAAAGTAATTGGATTTATCCAAAACATAGCAAATTTATCAAAATTCTTTCTTGTTGGATTGAGCCTTTTCAGTTTTTTTCATTTTTTGTAATAACTTTTATTTTCAAACAAAAGAGTATGCAAGTGAAATTTAAACATTATCAGACTTATACTTTGCACAAAACATTTTATACAAATGACATATGATCCCATAAAATCTTCAGATCATATGCAAGGATTTCATTGTGTAAAGTGCTCCAATTACAGTTTGATTAGTGTCAAGTGTGGCTTTTGATTTTTTATCCTTATATTTGTAGAGGTTATAATATTAGTGAATAAACCACAAAGTAAAACTTACTGCTACGCATTTACTACAAATATACTACTACGCGTTTGTCTAACTGGTCATAGATAATTTGTTTAACTACACTTTCTTGCAAAGTTTCTCCCTCTTTACTGGTTCTAAAGACACTAACTAATTTGTCACCAATAGAAATTTTACTAATGTTACCACTATTATAATTATTATTAAAACTACAGCATAAACAGAGTATTCTTCAGAGTGATTATTTATTTCAACTATATTATTAGTAGAATTGTAACATTGTAAATGTTAATGAAATGAGTGCATAAGTAAATAAAAAAATTTTATGTTTAAGAATATAGGAAGGAAAATTTTACATCCCCTTATTTTTTTTATCAATGTTGGCCATCTACAGACCACATGAAATAACTTATATTTTCACTCTTTATTTTTATTCTCTTCTTTTCAGGCCTTCCAGTAGTTCTTCATTTTTTCTTTCAGGTATTCATATATTTTTCTATCCAAATGAATATTATCTTTCTTCTATTCTTTTTACTGGAAACCCTTCAAATTCTAAATTTTAAATAATGTTTAGTCCTGTATTGCTTCTTTCATGATTTTCATTTCCCCTTACCCTTTTCTAACACTCATGATCCATTGGCCACCATTCTTCTTTACTAACCAAATGCCAGATTTTATGAATCTGTTGTCTCCTCCATTAAATGTTCATATAACTTTCTTTGTTTTACAGTATCTGAAATTTTTTTCACTTACTTCGTCTTTGTAGAGTTATCTTTTACTATTATAATATTTGTATTTTCAAAAGAAAATATTAATAATAAAATGTTCTTATTTAATATTAATATCAAATTTTATCCTATTAATATTATTTTATATTTTCATCAGACCCAGTATTTTTCCATTGGATTTTTCTCTTTTTTTCTATTCCTTCTGTTCTTATAGATTACATAATGCTGTTGCACATTGTCAGTATTACTGGCTTCAAAATCAACAGGTCTGAATTCAGAAACCAGATAAAGCTAGTATTAATTTATCTTAGAGAACAAATAATCTTACCTTAGTAATATTTTTGAATAACCATTAATTTTTTTTATATAATTCACTTAATAAGTTTAAAGTGCATTTGGTAAAATCTGCATTATGGTGTATCAAACATATCAAGCCTGATTAGAACCTAGTACCTCTTAAATGAAGAATAAATTACCATTTCAACTAAGAAGAGTATAAACAACTTTGCAACTTTCTCTTGTTTATTTGATCAGTTTGCTACTTCTGTCTTATTTCATATATTTTTCCCTGATGTATACAGTTTACATTTCACTGCTGACATCATTACTTGTAATTTATTTTACCTAATGTTTATTCACTATTAATGTAATGCTGCTATTTTAATTGCAGGCCATACCAATAAGTAACTTAACATCAAATCTTCAGCAAAAGAACAAAGCTGTGCGTCATGCACTTGAACGGCTAAGCCAAGCACAGGCTGAAGTAAGTCAATACCTTGAAATTTAATTGAATTTAAATTTAAAAATGATAAAAATATATTATTCCATATAGAAATTGAGATATCGGTCACAAATTAATTTATATTTCTTAATCTGTAAATGTAGTAACACTTAAAAGAATTATTAAAAATAGTAAACAACTTTTTCTAACTGATGAAAATTGTTTTTACAAAGGACTTTTTATCAACAATTAGCTGTACTTTTCACAGTGTAGTTACTACAAATATATCTTTAACATAAAAAAAATTAATTCCTTTATGCTACAATATATTTAGCTTTATTTAGATTTGGTTTTATTTTTTATTTAACATATTAATATATAACTTAAATTGCAGAATTACTTGATTACATACTAGTAATAACAGCAGTGATTATTAATATCACACACAAAAGAAGTATGTTACATTTAAATACACAAGGCTGAATAAGGCCCATATTATAGTTTAATGTAAACCTTGTAATTTTTGTACACATGCACGTACACACACACAGTTATTTGATGCAGTTCTGTAACAAATATTACACATGTGCATCGTTTTATTTAAGCGACACAGTATATTGTTAATTTTTAATATTATTTTAATGGGCAATTTGATAAAATGAATTCAATTTTGACTAAGGATGTAGGATTCCTTTGAAAGTACTATCATGATAAAAATAAGATAAAAAATGTCTCATCTCAACAGCCTGTATTAGGTATTTAGTATCAGTAGAATTTAATATATATATATATATATATATATATATAAGTTGATTTCATAAGAAAGCTACCTACTGTAATGGGAGTACCAAATTTTCTGGACTTCCAGAAAATTTCAACATATCTTCATGTTTCACATCCCCCAGACTCCAAAACCATATCAGTTCAAAGGTGCATTTATATAAATATATATAGTTCACTTTCTTGTGGACATGATACCATTGTAAATTTGTGTCAATCACTTTCAAATTGATACATAAAATATAACAACTCAAAATCTCAGTCGAGTTTGTTAGTGGGCAAACCAGACCATGGGGGTGTAAATAGGTTTAAAAAAAAAAAAAAAAAAAAAAAAAAAAAAAAAAAAATCGCTATGACTTTCTTATTGTGTAAAATATTGAATTCTACTATTCTTTGGATAAGGGCCTAAAATTTACTTAAGTAAAGTTTTTTTATATCACCAACCACAGCCCAACAGGTGGAAAAAATGGGGTTTCGAAGACAAAAAAATTCATTCTTTTCTTAATAGACACACTATCAAATCAGTTTATCAACCCTTACGGCAAGTGATGACCAAAGTGTTGCTGGAATTGTAAGAAGATGAGGCTTGTCATATGCTAAACATATGAAACTTTTTGTCACATGTAATCATTTTCTATTAAGTAAATTTGAAGTTTAACTTTAAGATGAAAATCTTTTTTTAACCCCTTCTTAGCATTGGTGAAATCTTCTCTACCTTCCAGCATGACAAAAGTGATTTTTTATCCAACTACATTAAGTAAAGTAGAAAAAAACACGTTTAAAAAACAATTACTTATGCAGTACAATCATTTTGATAACACATTTTAATCTACCCTACATATATATATATATAATATATATATATATATATATATATATATAAAACATATATATATATAAAACATATATAAACATTTGGTGAGTGCTGTTTGTCAGTTATTTAATAGCAAGAAAAATATTTTTAGCTAATTTTTTTTACAATTTATTGAAAAACCATATTTGCCTAAGTAATTTCCAATAATGAAGTTAGGATGTTATTCATAGAAAGGATTTAACTAATTTAAAGAAACGTTTAAAAACAGATTGGAAGAGGAATATTTTTAAAAAAATAAGGTCATAATTCATCATTTCAATGACAACAAATCAGTACAATACAGATGCTCTTAATACGACAGACATATTAAAATGTGGCCTATAACAAATGTATTAAATTTTAAATCATAATTCATCTAGAACTACGAAAACTTCTTGTGTCTTATTCCTAATGAAAAATTGTCAGTAGATAATAAATTATATTTTATGAAGGTGGAGGTATCATTTTAAGCAATACACGTAAGTAAAACCCTATAAGTAAGGTTTCAAAATATTTATCCTAAGCAATTATAATGAATTTGTTTATAAATTTGATCTGAATGTATGGTGGATAAGAAAACAGAGACAGAGTTAAATGAGCACCTGATGTACGAATGAGGGGAAAATGTAGGTCCTTATTTGTATAAAAGATTCCCAAAAATTTGTATTTTAGAATATTGTTTTCTTTTTATAAAAATTTATATTTTAGAATATAGTACATCCGGCATTAAAAAAAGGACAAAAATGCTTTTTGGAGAGGCAAAATTTTTTTCATCACGTAAAATGATCAAACTTGAATTTAAATTTGTGTTTCCGAGGTGGGAGGCACCCTCATTAGACTTTGATCTTGAAAATAAGTGTTTAATATTTTTTTCGTTCATTTTGGAAATGATAACTCCCACAAAGATGTAAAGGACTTTTTTTGGAGAAAGAACTACAATTGTTATTAACAGTTTTTGTAATTTCAAGAATGGTGTAAGGATGAGTTGTGAAAGCAGCATCCTTAAGGTATCCCCACAAAAAAAAGTCAGGAGGGGATAAATCAGGATACCAAGGGAAGTTCCAACCCTTTTGAAATGACTTGTCCGTAAAATCAGTGATCCAAGAAAGTCATAGAGTTGTCTGTATGAGCTATACATTGTCCTGCTGAAACCACACGTACTCTGCCAGTCTACAAGTACAGTGTTTCCAAACTGTTGCAATATCTGTATGTAGCGCTCACTGTTTACTGTACTATGAAAGAATGACATGAAGATTTGTCTACGTGACACTGCACACCAAACATCCAATTTTTGTCTGTGCAAAGGAGACTCGTGCAGTTGATGTGGATTTTCCATACACCAGATGCATGAATTCTGTGCATTCATGTAACAATCTAGGTGGAACCATGTCTCATCAAACCAAAACCAATCATCGAGTTCTTTCCTATCTGCCATTACAGATGACATGAACCACTGACAAAAAGCTACACATTTTCCAGTGTCAACAGGTAACAACTTGTGAAAACACGAATTCTGTACAGATGCATCTTTAAACACTTGTGAAATGTTGTGTGGGTACTACCAACAGAAACACCAGACTAGTTAGACAGACACTGCACAGACTTCTTATGACTAACAGAATATGCAGTTTGCATGTCGATCAATGTTTCTGGTGTTAGTACTTTCAGTTGACTACTTTTGGCTGCACTGCCACATTCCCAGATTCTTGGAACTTGTTGCACAGCCACTTGATGAAGTTGTTCAGTACATTCACTACTTTTCTATGAAGACATTCTGGTTGTGGGCATATGTGTTATATCTAATGTATTGGGAGCAATGAATATTCTCTGCTGCATTATGTAACCCAGTTTTACATTATTACAGTGTGGGTCTTTTTGAAGGGCCAGGTTATGGT
Source organism: Zanna intricata (assembly GCA_010016005.3). Classification (NCBI taxonomy): domain Eukaryota; kingdom Metazoa; phylum Arthropoda; class Insecta; order Hemiptera; family Fulgoridae; genus Zanna; species Zanna intricata. The sequence continues at coordinate 10,468 of JAAAKQ030170697.1, forward strand.
TCAACTTCTATGAGCAAATCATCAGAGATGCTTGTATCTTTATTAGGTTCAAAATCTTCTTCAGATGAAATGTCAGCAATATTTTCTGGTAATAATGAAGGTGAGTTGTCCACTACTTTTTCTTCATCTAATAAATCCAAAATTTCTACAACATTTTCACAAGTTTCAACATTACAATGCTGATAGATAACTGAGCACTTAAGTTCTGCATTTTAGTGTCCACAGGTAGCACCACTCTTTATTTCAAATAAATGAAATTATCTTAAACAACTAATCTGAATACATTAGAAAGTTATTTATTATCATTAAATTTTCAGGAAGCTCTAATGGAATATGAAGCAGAAAAACAACGTTATTTAATATTACATGATCAAGATCTATATCAAAAATATACTGGTGAAAAAATCTTTCAAATAGATGAGGTTAGGAAATTTTCTGCTCAAGCCAAAAAAGCTCTAAAAAATCTAATGGAAGCGCAAGAAGTTTTAAGGTTATATGACCAAAAGGTATGTATCTAGTAAAAGTTAAAGAAAAAAGAGAAATGTAGAATATTTTTATAATGTTATCATGTGTACTTTATAAACTGTAAAGTAATAATGTTGTCCATGTTAAAAATTATAACTTTAAAATTAAAAAATTCTGCAGAAGTAAGGGTTGACTTAGAAATAGAAACAACAAACAGAAAAAAAAAATTTAATATTACTGGTTACAATTTTTTTTACATAATTAAAATACTGATTTATTTAAAATTAGCAAAAGTTGTTTTTAAAATTCTTCTCATAAAACTGCTGGTAGAAAATGGATGTTTAGGTAGATAGGAATGATTTTTCTAACATTATCATGCAATACTATCATACCTAAATGGCATTTCTAAATTTTGAAAAAAAAGTATTTTTTTGTTTAATTCAAAGACAAACACTACCATAAAATCTCACTGATTTACTCATACCATTGTATTCACTGGCTAGTGAGGTCAATTATCTGAAAACTAGTCCTTCCAGTCATCAATTCTTCTGATTTCTTCACCACATCCCTTCATTGCATATTGTTCATTACTTTTTCTTGGCTCATTGCTGTAGCCTAAATTTCACACAGTTGAGTGAATTTTGGCTTTTGTATTAAGAAATCTAATTGCCTATTGATAGCTGAAACAATCCTCCCACTGGTGGGACCATTTCCTACTGTCAGCAGGCTGCTAACATAGCGATTAATAGTAGCTTGATTAATCAGCTGAAGAAGTTACATTCCAGTTGCAAGTCAAAATGTTGATAATAATCTGTTTGTTTCATAAATTTTATGATACTAAGGGTGTATAGAATTAAAAAGGTTAAAATTAACCATCAGTGTTAACTGGAGAAGTTCTTGAATATATGAAACATTGTTTACTTGCCTACTGTAAAAATCTACTAATTATTTTTACGTATTGGACAGTTCTCATAAATTTATCCTTAAAATTGGATTGTTAGCAGTTACAAATATCAGAGCTATAAAAAAGTTAATATTCTGTACATACTGCAATGAAATTTTTCATTAATTAAAAGACCCCAAATTATGAAATATATTTATTGTACCATCAGAGGAAAATAAATGAAAATGTAGGATTTAGAAAGATGGCACATTTTTGTCGTGCTAAGATTTGCGGCTGCCAACATCTCCAGGATCTTGCATTATTAGATTTTTCATTATAAATTTTCTTTAGTGTAACTTTTAAGAATCTTCTTACAACTGACCAGCTATAAACTATCATTGAAAGTAAGATTTCAAATGCTAGTAAAGATTACAAAGAATATGGAAAAGTAATGAATTATGTAAAAACCTTCATCTGAAAGGAAATAAAACTCATTGTTTCAAAATTTAAGGTTGTTTATCTGCTTATTTTCTAATTTGACTCTGGTTTTATGAACATATGTGCTTGAAATAAACATTGGAAAAATGAAAACCTTTTGAAACATGATGTGTGCATATTTTATTAATTTTAACAAGTGTTTTGGTTTTTTTGTTTTGTTTTTTATTTTTTTGCTTTTGAGACCATCGTTATAGCATTAGAGGATGAGATGAAATGACAATTTTTTGTGGTGTGAAAATGCCATGTATGACTGAGATTCGAGTCTGAGACCTTCAGATGAAAGGCCGAGATGCTAACACTTGTGCAACAGAGGCCAGCATTATATTTAAATCTAATTTCTTTTATTAGATTTTCTCTTAAAATGTAAAATCATTACAATAATTATTTGTGCTACAAATTTTTTTTGTTTCTATTATTATCCTTAATGTAGAATAAATAAAAAATGTTTATATTTTAATTATTGTTCTTACAGATATATGAAGCAAAAATGAAAAGTCATAATTTTACCCAAAATTTTATTGAACTCAAAGATGAACTCACAAATGCTCAAATAGAGTTTTATTTACAAAATAATGGATTCCCAATAGAAGCATTTAACACACACGGGTTACTGCTGAATGGTGGTAAAAGGAATCTTTTTGGATATCCTTACCAGAGAGGAAATATAACAAACACTCCCTTTTCCAGGGTAACATCAAATAAATGGAAGATTCAGAAATATGACACTAATCAAGATAATTTCACTACTAACCCACTATTAACAAAAAGTGAGTTGGCATATTTAAAAAATGTAAACTGGGATAAAAACTTAAAAATTCCTAGAAGACCGTTACAGTCACTGGTGTCTATTGTTCAAAAGCCTCTTTATCCAAATCACACCGCAGTATCTGGAGATAAAAAACCATATGATGTTAATCCTTTTAGCTTCCATAATAAATTCATTAACAACTTTATGGTTCCTAGTATAACATTACACCCATTAGTGCCTTTTGTTCAAATGCCTCTAGACCCAAATCAAAGGACAAAAACTGTAGTTAAAAAACGATCTATCTTTCCTCCATATATGCCACCTATTTACCATATTTTAAAAAACCTTACAGTTGTTTAATTTTTTTACTTTCCTCAGATGTTTAATTTAAAACTTAAAGAATATATGTTTTTATTATTAATAATGAATATATTTTATTTTGTAAAAATTATTAAATTTAATTGTAAAAATATTATTATTCAATTATTATTGTTTTTTTTTTTTTTGAACGATGATGGACTGCGCGAATGCGCTTACGCACACCCTGCAGGATCTTCACAGGGTATGTCGGGCTCAAAGCCAGGATGCTAGCCGTCCTGACCTAGCATAAAGCTAAGTGGGCACTGGACATGGAGCCTTGGCGACCATGAAACAGTGTTGCTCCTACCCTCTACCGACTAAACCTCCCTCACCGTTTCCCAAGGACGAGTGGAACCACCTTTCGGCAAATCGTCAACCAGCCCTGAATGTCATGGCAGCAGAGTAATCCTAACCTTGTGCCCTTTCACTTGGGCCCCTGCAATGAGGCCACCGATTATTTCTTATTAATATTAAATTTTAAATAACTAATAATTTAAGAAAGAATATATACAACTTTAATAATTGTTTCAAAACCAATAAATCGGTTAAGTTTAATTTAAACATACTTCATATTATTATCATTAGGAAATTAACCAAATTCCTAAATTGATAATTTCTTTTTAATTTAAACAAAAAAAATTTAAACAAATACAAAATTAAAATTTTGTATATTATAAATAACTATTAAGAAAATTTCAATTTAAGAAACACACATAAGAAGATTACATATTATTCTGCGTAGACTCAAAACAGATAAAAAATTATTTATAGGAATAAATTAGAGTTCATGAAATTCAAACATAATTTTCTCAAAATAATATCTGATGGTCTTTGTCCATTTTTACCCAGAAACCTCTAAATACTGTCTGCATAAGAGGAGTCTTTGGATATGGGATTGCTAAAAGATTACTCCCATATCTGAATATGGGATTCGGATATGGTCTTTCTTTCATAGAAAGAGACATTCAACTTCAAATGCAGCAAAGTAAAAATAATAAATAATCTGATCAGTGTAAAACTCTTCTGAATATACAGTAACCAGGTTATTTAACTAAATTAAAATCAACATTTTAGTTGAAATGCATCAGTAGTACACAAAAAATATAAACTTTTAAATATTTAAAAAATAGGTGTTAATAATATTTTTAATAGAACAGTCCATCAATCCTCACTAAAGTACAGTTTTCTTCTATTCGATTCCTGTAGGATGTAAGAATACAAATACAATAAGTATTGCAAAGCATTATTCTAAATCCACCTTTAAATTTAATTTAAATACCCTTAATTATGGACAAAAAATATTATGTAAGCCCATTAAGTTTGTATCCAGGATGATTTAATCCTCCTAATAGTTGCACAGATCTCCTCAACAGTAATTTAAATTTGTCACCTAAAGTGATCATAAACATTCACAGGAAAATACCAATCAACAATATCAAATTTCTGATTCATAGATTCGAAACATGAAAAAAATACAAAAAAAAAAAAAAAAAATTAAAAAATATTGTTATTAAACACAAACTATACACACTTAAAAAACATTATTTTATGACTTTTGTATTAGAACATGTAATTTTAATATAATTATTTATTAATATTGCATTAATACAAACATAATTTTATGAGATTATATAAAATTATTAAAACAGTTTATAAAGGATTAAAAATGAATTTGCATGAATATTTATATGGCAGTGTTATCAGAGAGTTAGATAATTAAAGGAGTATAAAAAAATATTAAAATCATTATATCACTAGACACACCTGCTAATTTTGTCCACAAAAAATAATTATATAACAAATACTAGGGAAAAAACAAAACCAAATTATTTTAATATAGACAAATAGTGAAAAATATCCCTGAATCACAGTTTTTAAGGAAAGATAAATTATCAAATAAATTACGGTTGCAGAATTTATTGATGAAGATAGAAAAAAGTAATAAAAAAATTTAACTTATGAATAATTGTTAATGGAAGAAAAAATGATTAGATGAAAAGGTTTAGTTAGGTTAGGTCTCCTTTCTACTTAAATAAAAAGTAAAATACCATTAATAAAATTTGGATGAAGACTGCTTCTTGAAAGAGAAAACTGAAAGATAGTTTGGATAAAGAACTTTTGAAAAAAGAGCAAAAGATGGAAAATTTAGAGAAAGAATATTTTTTGAAATAATATAAATAGTACAAGATCAGGCAGCTGATTTCTGGAAGTTTATTGTTTTCTTTTTTATTTTTAAACCTGATTTAAATGATTAATTATAATTTAATACATTACTGCCAGGTTGCCTAACAAAAATTAGCTGCAATTACCTTTAATTAAATATATTGAATTAATTTATTTTATTTAATTAATTAAATTGCAACTATATTTTTTTTAACTGAATTAAACATCATTTGTATGAAAATGATGTGAAGAATGTAAAAAAAAAAGTTTTCCAGCTCTCCGTCAGCTGCAACCTCCAAGTTGCCAGGTATAAACAGGTATGTTATTGTTAATTATTTACGCTCATCGTGTTTTTCAAAAAAGTTACATACTAAACTGAAGTTTAATTTTTTCTATACAAGATAACACACGGTTATCTTTAACAAAATGGCCGCACTCAGACTGAAAGTAATTTGTTCAAATAATGGCACAACCACTACTTGCGGCCATTTTTAACAGGCAACCGAAAGCTGCCAATCATTTTTAATTTACATTCTTCACATCATTTTCTTTCAAAAGATGTTTAATTCACTTAAAAAAAAAATATAGTTCCAATTCATTAAAATAGATTAATTAACAATATATTTAATTGAAGGTAACTGCATCTAATTTTTGCTAGGAAACCAGACTGTAATGTATTAAATTAAAATTAATCATTCATTAAAAATTGAGTTTCATTAAAAAAACAGATAACTATAAAAATCAGCTGCCGGATCTTAAACTAAAAGATCTTCTTTTGAAAAGAAAAAAAAGTTATTAAATTCAATTGTATAAAAAATATAGAAGTATAGTTGCCCCCAACAAATCTATGAACTTGTGATGTCACATGCTGATATCTCAATATATTATTGTTTTCCAAAACATTTTTGTGCATATTTATTATTTTTATTTAATTTTTTGACTTTCAAAAAATACGGGCGCCCAAACAATAGATTTATGTTTATATGATTTATGTATGTTATAACAATAGATTTTGTCAATTCTTTTCACTTGAGTTGATTACATGTATAAAAATGCTTATGACTCAATCTTGTAAACGATAACAAATTATTAACCAATGATTAATGCTTTGATTGGTATTATACACAGATCTATAAAAATTTATACATGCAGTTAGAAATTTTGTGTTTCATCCCAATTATACTTAGATCCATCATTCGTAGTACACAATGTGTGTATGAAGAAATAAATTTTGTGTTCAGTGAAGGTGTATATAGAGTTTTTGTGCAGTCATATTACCTTATAATTACTCAATGTTTTTAGAAAATTTTTTGTAGTATATTATTTTTTGTTTTACTTTTGTTCGTGTGTTATTAGTGCAGTTTGTTATGGCAGAATTTAAATCCATAGTTAAGAAAAAAAACTTAGGAGTCAAGCATGTGAAATTACCAATATGATTTTATATCATAATATTTATGATTTTATGAAAAAAGAGGATCTAAAAATAGGTAAATTAAATGGCAAACATATAATTGGCGATCAAAAATTTGAAGAAAGAACTGTGGGATATCAAGAACACAAATTGAAAAACTTAAAAGAGAAAAAAAGGCATGATTCTTCAATCAACATCCCAATCATGTTCTTTCAGAATGCCAAAAGGTATAAACGACATTCAAAACCTGTAGACTGGACATTTTTGATTTAGACATAGTTGAAAGAACAATTAATGAATTTCATTCAAAGAAGAATGATTTACTTATTGACAAGAACAAGAAAAAATTAAGACAAGAACTTCAATCATCTATTGATTTTAAAGGCAGTAAATCAACTTTAGCTTTTATTTTGAAAGAGTTAGGTTTCAAATAGTGTAAAACTGAAAATAACAAGAAAACTTTTAATTGAGAAATCCGTTATCAGGTGGAAGATAATTGAATATTTGCAGGCAATGGCTAAGTATAGACAAAGCAATGCTACTATTGTTTATTTGGATAAAACTTACATTTTAAGTTCACATTGTTCAACAAAGTCGTGGTCTGATGGTATTGTTGACTGACTTCATGTATCTTAATAAAGGTGACTGTTTAATATTAATTCATGTTGAAGGAGAAATCTACTTTATTCCAAAAGCATTACTAACTTGAAAAACCAATTCGAAAAATGATGAACACCATGACAGCCTGAATATAGACAATTTTATGAAATAGGATTTCGTGAAAATTGCTCCTAAAACTTCCACCAGTGTCAGTAATAGTAGTTAACATCCCTTATCACGATACAGGTATTGATAAAGCACCAGATGCTAACTCCAGAAGAAAAGATATGACGGATTGCACATATTCTGTATAGTTCCATATAGATTACCTGATATTTTGGGGGAATGACAAAACTACCCGAGTAGTCAGTGTAACCTTAGTTCTAGTTCTCCTGAAAAATGAAGCATGAAAAAAAAATTATTTAAATCAAAATAAGTAATTATACAGTCACATCAGATACAATAACGCATCAGATGTAGTAACCAAAAACTTGTTTCTTGGTTGGTTTGGTATGCTGTTAATACACAAATACAGTTTGTGTATTGTTTATAATTACATTGGTTGTAGTGACATATCAGTTATTACGACTTATTCTTCTACTACAATGCTTGTCATTATCTATATTGTTTTTTCTGTTTTTTTCTTTTATGTGGACAAAAAACGTCCTAAAATTATCATCACCCGGAATAAAATATTGTAAAGGAATAGGTACTATAAAAAAAAAATCACATAAAAACTTAAAATTAATATCATAGCTAAAGAATATTCAAAAACACTTTAAACTAGCATCACAGCCGTAAAACTGAAATTAAGAATAAGCATAAATCTAAAAGTAAAAGGATTAAACTAAAAAAAAAGAGATAAATAAAGGAGAAAAAATAAGTTCCTGAAGTCCAAGGAGGTGTAAAGGGCTCCAACTAGAAAAACTAAAAGACCAAAAAAATTAACAAAAAACTAAACCTGGGTTAAAACTTAAAACAAAATAAAACTTACAATTAATAACTGAAAAAATATCACTACAAGCTTAAAATTAATATAATAAAAAAAAAAAAAAACTAATATCGCAATAGGAAAACAAATAACATAAAATTTAAGAAAAAAATTCTTAAGGACTGGGAAAAAAAGAAACAGGCATTTAAAATTTTTTGTAATATATTAGCACTTCATAAAAAAAAGCTACACCCAGTCTAAAACATCCTTATCCCAGAATTTGACCAATGCCTCCACCAATCTGAATTTACACCGCAACACCGCACAATGTATACAATCCACAAGTATGTGGTGCATAGCCATGCAGCAGTTGCAATGTGCACATAGTGGTGTGTCCTGCTGACATCAGATAACTATGTGTCATTCTGGTGTGTTCTAACTGCAATCAACAGATGATACTTCCTCACAATGAATTTCTCTGCAGGAGGAGTCCCATGGCAACACAAAGTCTTTGATGTGTCAAAGTTTATTATCAACATAGCCATCCACTCACCTTGCCACCTTGACTGAAGAGACTGTTTTATACAATTGGTAAAATGATATATCTATTAGCATTCTTAAGTATCACAGAAGTAAAGGAGGAAACTTCATCAAGGATATCTTCACCATCGTCATACTGTGATGGAAAGGCTTTATGGTAACCATTCCAATCTGCCTTTGCAACGATCCATCTCAGTAGACTTTTATGAACCTCGCAGTCAACACCAAATGTTATAATAATTGGTCTGTGGTCACTGCTGTGAAGGTCGTCACAAGCATACCAAATAAGACGTGGGAGCAGATTGGGTGTACACAAGGAGAGGTCGATGTTGGACCATACACCAGACGATGAGGACATGAATGTGTATGAACCATCATTTAGCAGACAAAGATCCAAATCTTGTCTCAATCGGCCTATCATACTTCCTCGAGGGAAGTGGGAAAGATGGCCCCAGGAAACATGATGGGCATTGAAGTATTCCACTATTAACGCCGGCGATTGTATTTGGGTGAGATTTGAAATTTCTAGAGTACTGTACTCAGAATTCGGTGAGAGGTACAGATTGCAAATATGGAATTTAACGGGAACATGATTTTAACAGCAACAGCAGGAATAAGTGTAGCCAGTGGTATTTTTCTAGCTAACACTTAATTTCACATGAAAATAGCGACACCTCCACTCTTTCTACTATCTAACAGACAGTCGTATCTCTCACTGATATAAGGTCTCAGTGTTAACACATCTCTTTGTAATAGATGTATTTCTTGGAAACACATGATTAACGGTTCATGTGTGCACACCAATATCTTAACATCTTCAAAGCGGGACCAAAGACCTCTAACATTCTACTGAATGATGCTCATTAATAAAAGGTAGTTAGATGAAGGAATAAAGATAAATGTATGACAAGGTTAGTTATAAGACTCCCTGTCGAGGATCTACACTGTAGCTGTAAAAATATTTTGACGGTTAAAATGAGACACAGTTTCCTTTTTATTTGCATGTATTCTATATAGGTATTCTGCATGTAGTCTATATATCTGTATGTATTATAGATCTGGTTGTTTTAACTTCTTCCAGTACCATATTATTGTAAACTGAAGCAGCCACATTCAGTTGTTATTAATCTTTTGCTGTGAGCCTATCATATGATGCGGGTAGAGTATTTTATTTTATGTTTCGTATGTAATTCATTTAATAGTAATTTAATTATGACTTCATGAAAAACATTCATGATAGAGGAAAAGGTGCACATTATTTGGCGGTTAGAGAAAGGTGAAACTAATAGAGACATTGTTCAGGAATTACGAGTAGGTCATTTGATAATAACAGTGATAAGGAACAATAGTGGAAATTAAGAAAAATTTTGAAACAAATTCTATGAAAGAAATTAAAAAGGTAAAAAATCTTTAAAAAATGTAAGAAATCAATAATTTCTAAAAAACATTTCTCTATAAATTGGGAATAACTAGGGCATAATGAATAAAATCTGGTACATTTCTTGAGACCTGTATTTTAAAATAAGGTAAAAAAAATAATTTTTTCAGTAAAAAAAAAAATTTTCTTTCTTTCAGATACGTTGCAACTTTTCATTTTTATAAAAGTTATAATTAAATATGACTAAATTATAATGATATATGTTAATTTCTTTGTATAACTAAATCTGACTTGCAATTGAAACAGTTTTTTTTTTCGTTGTAATTATTACTTTTTATCAGTTTTGTTTTCAATCAATTGTAAATGACATGAACATGTAAATGCAGAATACAAAACAGAAAAAGACTGTGTAGCAGTATTCTTCAATGTAGTAGATTTTTACTAAGTTATATGAATAATCTGAAATACCCAATATTCATTCTAGTACCAGATTCAATTTATTTAAGAAGGAACCTCAGTTAAAATTTCAAAAAGAAACATATTTTATATAAAAATTATTAAAAATTTTTTAAAATTATTATGTTTTTAATTTTTCTTCTAAAAAATTTTAGTAAAATTCACTTACCATAAAATAACAAAATTGTTCTTAAAAAATCTTTACCCCATATAATTAGAATATTTTCTCACTAAAATTAATGATTATTTTCTTGAACTGTCACATAATCATTGCCAATTATACGACTTTGAGAAAAAAATTTTTTTCAGGAAAAAATAAAATAACTTTTTCTAAATTGTAAAAATTTACTGTTCATACAAAAATTAAACAGTAAACAGTTTTCACTAAAAATATTTATTTATAACTAACTAGTACATTTTAAAATAAATTTATTATCAATAGAAAACTATGAAGGAACTATTTCATTCAGAAAACTTTTAAAAAACACCAATAAATTAAAAAACCTGAAATTGCAATTAACACTGTTTGTTCTCTTCACCTGGTAATAATATTGTAACAGATTTTCTCCTAGGTTCTTCAAGATTGACAGATAGATTATTATAATTTATATTATGAAGATTGGGTGCTGGAGCCACTAATTTGATTTCAGGTATTACTTTTGCAATAACTTGACTATTCAAAACAATTCCAGCATCTATTTTTCCAACTTCTTCAATAATATTTACTGGTGATGGAGCTGGAGATACTCTGGAACTAAGAAATAAATATATCCTTGATTATTAAAAGAAAAGTATTTAAACCAGTAGTCTATTCATATTTAAATATAAATTATTTACTTTCCACCAAGACAGTATTATATGATATTATGATGCGATACAAAAAATTATAGCACTTTTTTTATTCAAGACAGCAACTTCTCAACTATCTTCTCATTAAAGCAAGTAAAATCAGGGGGAGAAAAAATTTGTATTAATTTTTTACACCATCCAATCAACACATGGCCATAGTTTTACATACATGTTAACAGTTAAAATTTTAGAAATTATTGAAAGATTTACTAATTTTGTGTATTTAATAATATTGATGTTAACAGCAAAAGTGCTATTATTAGGTGAGCTATCTTCACATTATATGTTCTCTTGGTGAAAAGTAAATTATATATTTATATATTATTTTTAAGTAAAAATACTTATAAAGTTGTATATAATTAAAGAACTATAATTTACCTATCAACTGGAGTTGGTGAGGGTGATCTTGAAGCAGGAAAACTCGCCACATCATGACTTACTGAAAGAGATCTTATAGAACCAAATACAAGTTCTGATGGCATTGTTGCTGAGCCCATTGTTAAGCCACTGAAACATAAAGAAAACAGTATTAAAAAAAATAATAACATTTAAAAGATCAATAAACATAAAATTTTATGTAACATAAATTATGTTAATTTTATGTTTATGTAATTTGTGAATACAACAGAACTGTATCATATAGAACGATTGCTGATCTCTGCAGCAGAGTGGTAACATCTCAGCCTTTCAACTGAAGGTTCAAATCGCAGTCATGAATGGTATTTTTTATATAAAAAATGTCCATTTCATATTTCCATCCATAAGTTTAACTTATATGGTGGATTTTTTTTTTCTACCTCTGGAACCACCATTAAGCATTACATCAGAGAACGATGATGAATGATGTGTAGCGTGTGTGAAAATGGCATTCCTGACCGGGATTCAATCCCAGGACCTCCGAATGGATGGCTGAGATGCTACCACTCACGCCACGGAGGTCGGCTATATAGTGGATTAATCATAACAAAACTTTTTTTTTCCTGTGTAGCCAACTATCATTATCAGCACTCAGACGCAAAATTACCAAAGCAAATGATTAAAAAAAAAGGTGAAATTTACTTTAAAAATTAAAATGATTGAAAATGTCTATGCAAAATATTAACTTCAAAATAGAAACAATATTAAAAATCTAGCATGAAACAATAAAATTGCCGATTGTCAAAAGGTAGAAAGATTAAACATTTTAATCAAATGTTTGAATGCAGATGCATGGTCTTAAAAAATTATAACACATTAGACAAAATCGATATATTGTTGCCAAAAAAAATTTTGTATGTTAGACCCTAATTTAAACTTCGGATATAATGCCGCATAACAGACACAAATCACAAGGTGTGGTGCATTGTTAGTTGGTAGTTCAGTGAACACAAATGGATGCATCAGTTTGAGGTAAAAAAAAAAAATCAGATATCTACAAGTAAGCCTTGTCCCCCTATTTGCAAACTTCAATACAATTGATCAATAAGATATTTATTTAGTGTTGTGTTTTTTTTTTTAATGTTTATAGATTTTATGATATTCAAAATAGTTTAGAATCACGGCTTTTGAGCATTATGTTTAAAATTTGCATGATGTAGTTAACACCTGTTTTTGCATGGAGATACAGAACAGCTGATTCTGTTGTTGTGTGTGGTGTTTGTACATGTTTTTTGAATCAATCGGTGAGTACATCTAATATGCTAATATGGTTTTTCACAGTAATTATTGGATTCTTATATGTATACCCATCGTTGGATTTATTAGTGCCTGTTCAATTACTTGGCTGTGATAGTTTTTATTTCATTTGAAGTGGACTCCAATTATATTATCCAAATATGCACATGCCAAATATGCAAACAATGTTACACAAAAAATTTACCTAAGAGAACCTGATGTCACAACGAATGGTAAAGGAGCTGGACAAGGACTCATTGGACAAGCACTGCTGCTAAAAGAACTACGCTGACTGGATAAAATACTGTGTGGACACTGAGGTGGTAAACCAACAAGATCTTCTTTGTCACCATTCTCATCAATGCAGCACCATAATCTTTGTTTACTTTGGTTCACTAAAATAATATTACAAATAAATATTAGTTTAACATTAAATGAAGACTCGAGAACTAAATTAAATTTAAGTTGCAAATAAGCTATTTAAAGTAAAAGTAAAAATTAGATAACTCCATATTAATGACATCAAGTTAGTTACTTATGGATTTTTACTGTAAATACTTCAAGGAAACACTTTCAATAGATTAAGACATAGGTAGTGCAGAATTACTTAATTGAATAATTCAAGAACCTGTAATTATATAACTATTTAGAACACTAGCTAAGGACTTAAAATAGCCATACGGGTCCACAAAATCCAATAACTGATCATCTAGAAGAAAAATTCAGTCAACAGTAACCAAGAATTTGTTTTATCTTGTATTTTCCTTTCATTTTTTTATTTTATTCAGTTTTTGGATTTGGATTTGTAAGTCAATCAAATTTAACCCTTGAATTTTTTTTTCTAATATAGTAATTTGGAAAACATATCTGGAAAGGGAGTTTTACTTTGCATTATGAAATTTTAAAAAGATTACTAAAATTAATAATTTATTATACATAATTAATCAATTTTGTAAATACACAATTTCTTGTTAAATTGGAGCAAGAAATCGACTTTTACTCCTCAGTAATATGTAACTGCAGGCAAGGTTATTAAAATACATCAGTGTGTTACAAGTAGATTAGGCAAAGAATATAAACAAAACGTTTAATTGTTTATGGATCAAGATTTTTTTTTACTTTTTGTTTATATTTTTTAATATGGGTTTTCAAACAACATAAGTATAAGTCCCTTAAGATGAATAAAATCTGCTTCAATGTATTCTGAAAATTCAGTTATCTTGGTCCCCTGGTAGATGAATAGATATTTTCATATATATATATATATAAATAAAACCTCAAATATTTTGGATATTCCCCTAACAGTAAAATTTTAACTTGCTCTGAACAACAAATCTTATACTTAAAATAAAATAAAATAAAATAATAATAATAACTCATGTGCAAAAAGATACTGATCAAAGGAAAGGTAGAGCACTTGTTAAAAAAAAAAGTTTAAAAATTTCAAAGAAACTTCCAAACAAAGGTTATTCCACATTTTATGAATTTCAATTTTTATTCTCATACTTTTTTTTCTATTAAATCCATCCTGCAAGAGAAATACACAAAAAAGGATTTGTCACAAGAAGAATGGTACAATCTACAAAAGAATGTTTTGAATTATCTATACAAACTTAAATTAACATCTGCTAATGTAAACCTCGTTTTTAAGTGAAGCTAAGACAAAGTTGGTAGTACAACCTTGTAAAGTGTATGCACACATATTGAACAAAGTGATTAAGTAATTGTCAATCTGCCAGTTATCTCTGAAGGACATTTATTTAAGATACATGTAAAGACTGTGCCTGTTACAGGTCTGTCTAATGGTATTACTGTTCTTTTTCAAATACCAGAGAACGTGTTACTGCTGAGCCAGAACAAGGAGTTACACTGAGTACCCAGTAAGACAGAGCTTGCTGACTGCATTGGTAGGAGTCCAATTGTACACAATGTGGAATTCCAGTTATATTACAACCATGGACCTATTTGTTCCAGTCCCAGTATAGCAGGGATGTAGAAAACATCCCTGTTTTTGTAAAGTGTAGAGATAGGTTCTATATTTTGATTGCAATATTGTATATTAATAATAGAATACTTACTAAAACTAGCAGGATATGGATTTGATGGATAGAAATCTCCATGAATAGGACAATGAAATCCAATACGTTTATCCTTCAAACGTGCTCGTTTACTAATGATACAAAGAATAAGACCTGAAAAAATCATTAGCGAAGCAACTACAAGACATATTGGACCAAGAAGCCGTGAATTTTTGGTGAATTCAACCCTTTCAATATACTGTTGCACTTTATCACTAGTAGCTACACCCTGATATGAAGTAACTGAAAAAAAAAAAAA